>JASDDO010000016.1:581842744-582134918 GCA_030015575.1 Agapanthus africanus
TAGGATCCTCAGGGGAACCTTCAGGGCTCAGATGGCGTCCATCGCCCAGGAGTCCGTGCAGGTTAGTGCTCGGTTGTTTGTGAAAATCGGCGCCTCCTTCGTCTTTCTAATCTCTTTCCAATCTTACAGGTTCTCCAGCACGTTGCCCTCGCCTTAATCGTGGAGGCCGAGGTGATAGCCCCGGCGATGAAGGCTGCGGGCCAGCTCGCCTTGCTGGAGGAGAGCTCCAAGCAGGAGCTGGAGGCGGTGATGGCGAGGGTCGCCGCCGTGGAGGGCGCGGTGGAGGCCAGGAAACGGGAGGTTTCCCGGTACCGGGAGGCCGCCGTGGCTGCCGAGGCCAAGCTTGAGGACGCTCAGGTGCTCACCGGCAATCTAAAGAAGACGGTGAAGACCCTCCGGAAGAAGATGGGGGCGGCGGCCGAGTCGGCGAAGTCAGCCGACCTCTCGGCGGCGAAGGCGGTGGAGGGCTACAAGAAGTCGAAGGACTTCTACGATGACCTGGCCGTGGCCACAACCCTCATCTGGAACGAGGCCCTCGACGCCGTTAAGGCCCGGATGCCGGAGTTCGCCGACGAAGAGCTCCGGGCCGAATACCCCCTCGCGGACGCCGAGGAGCAGGGGAAAGAGATTCCTGATGAGGAAGTCGCCGAGGACCCTGCTCGTCTTGTGGCGGATGTCGAGGATCCCCAGGTCGCGCCTGGCCTCGAGGCCTAAAGCCCCCGTCTTCCTTTTCCTTTATTTTGTTGTTTCTGGAATTTTTGTAAGCCTCCGGGCAGTTTGTAAGGCTAGGGAGCCCCAAAATAACCTTTGTAAAGACTTTGCCTTCGGTAATAAAACTTTTTTCTTTGGTTTCATCGGTCTGCACTTTATCTTCTGTTTGTGAAGGATGCTCGTTAAATATCTCTGCTTGCACTGTTGGGCTTCAATGTCAGGTCGGCTATCTGTCTAACGATCGTTCATCGAGTTGATTTCGGTCACTTGCCAAGCGCGCCAAGTGCTGCTGAGAAGGAAGCGTCTCCACGGCCCCGAAGTTGAGGGGGATCGCCCAGACTTGGATAGACCTAATGTCCCTTATTGGGGCCTCGGATCCTCTGCATGTGATGGGCAGAGGGCCATCCGCCGTATTTGTGCCGAGCATGAATGGGAAGCTGCTCGGTTGCCCCTCGGTGAGGGCTTTTGACTTTTAGCGTTGCGAGCAACGACCACTAGCTGGGGATGGTCGAGCGAGGGTCGGGCTCGACTGCCTCTGGGAGAACTTTGGATCCTTAGCATTGGAGGGGCTGTAAGAAGCCCACTAAGGATGGCCGGGCAGTGAAGCTGCGCGGTTGCCTCTTGGTGAGGGCTTTGATCTCTGGCGTCGTGGGTAGGCAACTACCAGTCTGGGATGACCGAGCGGGATAGCCGCTCGGACGTTTCTTGCGAGGGCTTCGATCCCTGGCATCATGGGTACGGAGCTACCAGCCGGAGATAACCGAGCAGGGTAGCTGCTGAGCTGCCTTTAAGGAGGACTTTGATCATTAGCGTTGGGGGGCTGTAAGAAGCCCACTAAGGATGACCGGACAGCGAAGCTGCGCGGTTGCCTCTTGGCGAGAGCTTTGATCTCTGGCGTCGTGGGTAGGAAACTACCAGCCTGGGATGACCGAGCGGGGTAGCCGCTCGGATGCCTCTTGCGAAGGCTTCAATCCCTGGGGTCATGGGTAGGGAGCTACCGGCCGAAGATGATCGAGCAGGGTAGCTGCTCGGTTGCCTCTTGCGAAGGCTTTGATCCTTCAGGACGGGGACCGAGCAGGGTCACTGCCCAGTGCCTCTTGGCGAGGACTTTAATCCCTGTCGGTTGTGGTAGGAAGCTACCAGCCGGGGATAGCCGAGCAAGGACTCGACTGCCTCTGGGAGGACTTTGGTCCTTGGCGCGGGAGGGGCTGTAAGAAGCCTACCAAGGACCCTTGGCCGGGCAGGGTTACTGCCCGGTGCCTCTTGGCGAGGGCTTTTGTCCTGAAGGATAGCCGAGTGACGGATCCTCGGGCTCGACTGCCTCTGGGAGGGATTTCTGATCCCTGGCGTTGCGGTAGGGAAGCTACCCTCCAGGGATAGCCGAGCGAGGGTCGGGCTCGACTGCCTCTGGAAGGACTTTCTGATCCCTGGCGTTGCGGTAGGGAAGCTACCCGCCAGGGATAACCGAGCAGGGTAGCTGCCGGGTTGTCTCTTGGCGAGGGCTTTGATCCTTAGCGTTGGAGGGGCTGTAAGAAACCCACTAAGGATGACCGGGCAGTGAAGCTGCGCGGTTGCCTCTTGGCGAGGGCTTTGATCCTTTAGGACGGGGACCGAGCAGGGTTACTGCCCGGTGCCTCTTGGCGAGGGCTTTTGTCTTGAAGGATAGCCGAGCGAGAGATTCTCGGGCTCGACTGCCTCTGGGAGGGCTTCCTGATCCCTGGCGTTGCGGTAGAGAAGCTACCCGTCAGGGATAACCGAACAGGGTGGCTGCTGGGTTGCCTCTTGGCGAGGGCTTTGATCCCTGGTGTTGCGAGTAGGGAAGCTACCGGCCAGGGATAATCGAGCAGGGTAGTTGCTCGGCTGATTCTTCATGAGGTTTCGCCCGACCATCCAGTTGCAGGTATGGGGAACAGGAACGGTCGCGGTGAACGTGCGCGTAGCACGCTCATCGATTGTGCATGGAGGCGAAGCGCCGGAGTCGCGTCGTTTCGATTCCGCCAGAGGAGGCTCAATGATCGCCCAGCGGACGAGTATCGGCCCGTGAGATCTGTGGCCATGGTACGTAGCCTGCCGGTCGTCAGCTGTGCCGACAAGGGCAGAGTCTTCCGGAGGCGGAGGAGCGACGATCTGGGGCCGTGGCCTGGCCGTTTGGACTTTACTCGGTCTATTCGGCCGGCGAGGGCGTTGATGACGGTCGCCGGAGGAGGTTCATCCACGCCTCCAATGAAGGGGAGGCGGCGGCTGGTACCTGGATCTTCAGGGTGATCGCACGCCATGTGGACGGAGATCGGAAGACCAACTTTTGTTTTTGTGGAGTTTTGTGTTCCCACAGACGGCGCCAACTGATGGAGGTCCTTTTCGGGTCTCCGTCGGATGTTGTTTTCCGTCGATCTCCCGGTGGATTTTGGAGGTGATCTCCTGTTGCGTGTTGGTCTTAATGGGTTTTGAGGAGATTGGTGATTTGGAGGAGTTTAGCGCCGGATACCTCAAAGAAGTCCTGGGTGGTTTGGTACTACCGAGGACCCTCCGACGATCAAGTTAGCACTAGATCCGAGCAAAATAACGGCTAAGCGGAGTCAAAAATGGCTTACTTGACCCCTCTGTGATGGGGGTTTATATAGTGGCGGCAGCACGCAGCAGCAGGCGCGAGAATCTCGCCGGCAGTTACGTTCCCGACGTCACGTCCGCGTAAAGAGCGGATCGCCCATTAATGGGGATCGTGGTGGCGTGGAACGTGGGATGTTGCTGGCGGAGAATCTGTGCGTGGCGAGATTTGCGGAGCGGCGGTTACGCCTGTGAATGGTGGAGTTGGTCGGTCGGAGGGACCGAGGAAGATGGCCTCGGCTGGGGAGCTCGGAGACGAGCAAGAGGGCCGAGGAGTTTTGGTCCTATGGCAGCTCGGGGCGAGCTGAGGGGCCAGAGAGGCCAATTTGCAGGGGGCTCCGAGGAGGGCCAGCTTGTGCTTGCAGGTCGGGTACATGGGTGGTCTGGTCGGTCCCAGTAGGCCCCTTCTTCTGAGTTCAGGACACGTCATCCGCCACGTGTCCTGATCATGGAGATCGTCAATAGTGAGTATCATCATTCCCTGACACAATCCAGCTGCACAGTGCTACAATGCAGGGGTTTGGTTAATTCCTGAACTTTAAAAAACGACCACAAGCTTTCCATTGGAAATCCATTCCAAACATGTCCTGAAATAATAGGATTCCATTAAATAAAGATTCTCGAAGGAAATCTCATCAAAGATTTTGCAAGCGTCGTCTATCTCTTCATTCTTATGCAGTTATAAGGGCATAGCATACTTCAATGAAAGATCAACCCAATTTTAGTTATCACTGTTCGATGAAGCATTTGTGCATGATTTGCAACCTGTGTGCAAGATACTTAGGCTCCCATATAAATTCATCGGGTTCAGTCCCTGCAATCAGCATCTGGCGATATAGCTCAATTGCCGACTAATAGCAATTTTTCTGAGTATACCCAACAATTATCAAGTACTCATCGAGCACTGACCAAATCTCCATAACCTGAATACATAGGACCTGCAGAATAGCCCACCAACAAAAAATTCAACCACTTTTAATTACTTGACCATGTATTTATCACCGCTCTCCTCTGACGAGCATGCACTCAAAAACACCGACATAGGTCAACTTTATTGACCTTAACAAAGCTTCTCTTATCATTCCTTAAACACAACCGAACCTTCCCTCAGCCCATTCAATCCCACCAATCCGGCAATCAAACCATTATAAGTAATCACGTTACATAATCTGTACTCTATACACTCAAATTGCATCACCAACTCTGCAATCAAAATACATCGTCACCAAAGCGTTCATTACCACTGTAACACCAACTTAAGAAACCCATTTCTTAGAATCATGGAATGAGTCTCTCGTCCAAAACACACAAACTCCAGCGAATCGCACAAGCCCAAAACACCAGAAAAAGTATACCGATTAAAACCAATTCCCAATTGAGGCATTCTCAAGATAGCTTCAAAACCTTGATACCCATGATTCACGTGCCCCCGTGATCAAAGGATTCCAAATGGGTAATTCTGTATGTGGTTCATGAAACAACCTGCAGGCAAATCCTTCATCAAATTTTGTATAAACAATGGATGCCCGGTTTAACATCTTTCATAAACAACATCAAAATTACAAGTGCAAACAAAATTGAGCTGCAGATGTAACCATGCTAATGTATCTCAACAACATAAAAAATGCCAATGCACAGGTAATTGCTAATGTTCTCTGGGATATGTCCATATCAAGGTTGTTTGATATCTCATTTATCATGATCCATTGTAAGAAACTGCTTGCGGTACATATAATCCATACATATAATTATGCAAAATGAAGATAAAATTTAGCTTCCCTTTGGTATTGGCAATTGTTCTAAAAAGATGAAATTTAGATACTTGCATCCTCTCAAATTAAGGCTCCATGGCATATGGGATCTACGTTTGCAAGGATTTGCAACGAATTGTATTTGGACTCCATAGCTTAAAAAAATGCTATTGGCATATTGCAACACTATGAATCTATAACTGTTAGAAACCTGCATTCAACACAAAATTTACCATACAGATGCAAGAAAGAAAGTTAATCCGTGGTTAACCCTTGATATTCCATTAAATTCATTTGCCAACGCACAAGGCTTTCCTGGTCGAAATTTCACAAAGGACTGGTAGTTCTCCTGCCGTCTTTGCACTCTTGGCCTTTTAACCTCTCTGTAAGTTTTGGTTTGGCTCTGAGTCCATCTTTTTGACCAAAAAGTTCCTTGTTTCTACCAGCAATTAACTGGCTTTCCTTGCATCTTCTATCAGAGCATATACCAGTCCTCAAACAATCCTTCCTGCTCTCCTTGCGGCGTTCAAACCATGCAAAATAGGTACAAGAAAAAATATATTATTTAAGTAATATTTTTTTGGGTATGGTGGATGAAGACTTGAGTTGAGATCAAATGAATTATTATTAATTGTATGGACAAAGTTAAAGTTCTGTAAACAACATACAAGAATAAATAAATAAAGTGTAGATACATAAGCAGAATTTATGTTGGAACCAAGTATAAATATGGAAAATACTATAAGAGTCGAATATTTATAGAGCTTGTTGACAATGCACGCAACAAAAAACCTCAACCAGTATAAGATTGGTCATAAGCTTTTTGGCTGTTTTTGAAACCTGGCATCAAGCGTTCTCTTTTTTGGGGTTGGCTTGTTGGGGTCGAGTTACTTACTGTTGGGTAGGTTTGAGATCTACAAATTAAATGGAAACTTGTAAAGCAAATTTATTTTTATTTAATTAGATTTAATCAATTTTAATCCCTCAAAGTTCTTACTAAATTTATAAGTTGCGTTTCACTACGAGAAACATTCATGTACATGAAAAGTATCGATATTCTATATTTTACTACCCTAAAAGTAAATTTCATTAAAAAGTATAAAAGTTAATATTATGAAAATATAAATAGTAGTATTGATTCACCGGCAGAGGAAGGTTCAGCGTTCAAGATCAACTTAACGTAATGACCCCCATAATGATGAATAACATAATACACTAAAAATGTTTTAACTAAAGGATGTGAATAAAAACCGTTTGAAGGTAACCACCATAGATGCCTTCATTAACATGAACAATATAACAAGAATTTGAAACAACTCAAGCTTTAAATAGGCATTGAAAATAGCAATTCTATAGGCCTCTAAATATTAGTATAAAACATGATATTATATTATGCATATATAACACTCCCACAAAAAAAAATCTGAAGGGAAAATATATAATTAGCTTCTTTTTTTTATCCCTGGGCGAGGACGGTAATATGATGAAGGCACAAGCATGGGAGGAAAAGGCAGTATTCTGTAGGCGTTTCTTTGGCTCTCTTTTTCCTGTTGTTTCCTTGCTGTCACAACATCAGCAGGTAATAATGTAACTTGAAACTTAAATGGCATATGGCCCTGACTCCTAAGAGGTTACAAAACGTGCATCTCGATCTGCCGATCATGCTCGGATTATGCTCTTAGGCATCTTACTTTCAGACATGTATCATGTTTAGGACACACAACATGGATCACAATTAAACTGTAATTGGAAACATCCCAGGAGATGCTTATTTTATTAAAGTATATATTACTTTTTTGCACACCTGTGCAACCCATAGCATGAATGAATCGATAGTTTGTTTGTTGTTGTTTTTTTTGGAGGGGGAAGAAAACTATGTTCATGACAATACAAACGACCAGATTGTTCTCAATATGATAATTACTTGGTTCAGGTAATTACTCTTTGCAAATTCTATATATTTTGTATGACCTATTGAGCCGCCTATAAATTTATAATCATAGAATAAACAATCTGAACATAGCTTTTGGACTGTGTAAAAAGGTTTATATAGTTCTCCGGTCTTCCCGAGAATTAGATCTTGATGATATGGTCCCTGTTAGCTAAAGCCCCTTCTTTTTTCCCGTGTTATCCTGGAAACTTCTCCTGGAAACTTCTCGAATATTCCCTTCTTCCTTTGACATAAATGCATGAGATGGGCACTTTTGTGCCTGGCTCTTCTGTCAAAAGGAGGAACAAATAAAAAAAAATCAACAACCAGGATGCTAGCATTCGACTGAAACATAGATCCTTATCATGCAGGAAGCCAGATTATGGATCATTTCAATCACAGAGAGCACCAAAAAGGCATAATAAGGAGGGCAGTCGCTGCCCTCCATTGTATGGTAATTGATAAATGTGATATTAGGTCCAGCAAGGTATGGGGTACTATGACGGAAACACAGTTTATCTATAAAAAATAACAATAAAAGTTGTGGGGCCGTATAAAAATTTGTGAAAATCTACAAATCAACCAATGATCTACCTATTTCTTACTGCTTCAAACTTGCCGTGAAGAAATATAATTGATTGAGACATAAGAGAAGAATAATCGGGTCAAGCATAAAGACACAATTTTGGAGCACAAATTCATTTATCAAGACAAGACTGCATTTAGGGCATAAAATTCAGCATACCTCCCGCTGGTGCTTGTAAGCTCATCTATACCTGTGCAATATCGTTTTCCAACTACTTCCCGCAGTCAACGGTAAGCATGTCTTGTGAGCCCTAGCTGCTTCAGTCACTGATAGTCTGACCTGTGTTCTTTGGGTGCCAAAAAATCACCACCAGGAACCATTACGACACATGACTTTCACATCAATATCGATCCCTCGCCAGGCGGATCATCCGATTCTGAATTCCTGTCTTGTTCAGCAATTTCCTCTTCTCCAGGTGGCCGCTTTGCTTCCATTAGCTCAGCACATTTCAAAAACATTTGATCGTCAAACTGCTTGAATAATTTAATTCATAAGCTTTAACTTACATAACTTGAGCTTGATTGTTTACATCAAGCTTTAGCTAACAGCCTTTCTTGACCTGACTTTACAGCTTAAACTAACAAGCTTTAGTGAGGATTAATCTAGACATTTAAAAAGCAGTCTATGAATGGTTCCTCATTACAGCTCTTACTATATGACACAATTAGGTGATTCTCTCTGTCTAGTTGTCTGCTCATCCTATCATCTTTCTTGTTTACTCACATCCATGGCATATCTGAGATTGCCATAAACGAGCCGAGCCACGGGAATTTTAGGCTATTTTTTGCTTACTCATAGTTTCTATCTTCGCTACAGGATATTTGTTATTGCAGATACCCGCTTGACATTGCTGATATTAAAATCCTGTCACAATGATATACTGCCTTAAGCCCTGGTTATCATCAATTCTTTTAAAGCATAATGAACCAAAGGAGAAAATTTTCCCACGGAAACAATCTATGATACTGCTATCCAAGCGGGTGGCCAAAACTCAAATTCATCCAAAACACTAAATGGGTGTTCTTCCCATCTTAATTCAAGACAAGTTATCAAACTGATCAAGTACCCAACACATGCAAAATGTTGAAACTGGAAGAAACAGATCCAATGACCCAAGAACAAATATATAGCTAAAATCTTTGAAATGTTTAAAATTAATTTCACATCTAATTACCTGGTAGCAGCATGTCTATGTCCTCAAGAATCCCCTCACACTCTTTCGTATCCTTCAAACACCCTTGCTCTGTAACTTCCTTAATCATATCATCCCACTTCTTACAGTCGATAACTCCATATAAAAGAACTCATCACTCGCCAGCTGAACAATTTCTACAGCGCAAGGGGATTATGTGCAATGTAAAATCTATAATTTTGATCCGTTTCTTGATTTCCTTCTTGATCAATGACAACCGCTGCAGTGTTATTATAACATATTAATAAATTATCATACCATTGTCATGTTCGGGCTCTTAGCATGTACGTACAATCTATGTTGCAAGGATTCATTTTCGAGGTGAGTAGTTAAGGGATTTTTTTTGATACGTCCTGAAATTTATATTGTATTCTAAATGTATAGAACATGCACAAATAACAAGAACATCAGTATATTGTTGTTTGTTGGAAAATTTATTATAATCTCGGTATGATTGGCTAAAATGATAGCTTTTATTATTATGTGTATATTATAACCATGTTTGAGCACCTTAGAATAGTCATAGGAGAATAATCGAGGATAAAGGCCTATAAAGGAATCTCTCTCTGTCGGTCACAAAAAGTCAACCCTAAGTCGTGTTTTCTGGCAATCGACACTCTCCGTCTTGATCTTCATTGTCTGAAAATACACACACCAAAGTTCAAGTGATTTGAATACTTTTAACCCATTGAATTAGTAGGTGTAAGATTAATGGTGCTTCAGTAGAGAACAATTATTCATCACGAGGTCAATGGGTTAAAAGGACCAAACGATGGAGATCAAGATGAATGACGTTGAGCGTAAAAAAAAGGACCAGCGTTGACTTTTTAAATGTCATATTCCCTATAAGGGAATTTGTCCACCATTATTCTCATAGTTTAAATTTTTGTTTCGCTATTTATATATTATGTATATAAGTTAAATGAATATTTAATTAATTGTTCTAAATGTATCTCATATACCAGGTTTTCGGAAAATTATGAATCTGTGAATCTGAATCATATGGGTATCTAGTATCCGTATCCAAATACATGTTGCTTTTGCAAAGAGTTTTGTATGTCCTTTAGAGTTTTGAATCATCATTCGAAACTTAAATGAGTGTTTATGTTTATTTAAATACACTATTATGGTCTTCATACTGAAAAGAGAGAAGTAATCTTTAATTGAAATACTTTATGAGAATTAGAAACTAAGAATAGGTGATATTTGCACAAAGAAGAATCAATATTAATTACTACGTTCATTTCACAATAATAATCTTTTTTCCTCTTGCACATTTATTGAGAAGAGTATAATAGCATGGGCGTGAAATTCCTAATGTAACCTTATGGATCTTCGTTAATTATATTATTTAGGGTTAGATTTGGAACTCCATATCTGCGGTTTAATGGCAATAGAAGCACAGAGTAAAACATGCTTCTTGATATTCTCAAGGGACATGATTTGTGCGAAAAAGTGCAAAAAAACAATGTTTTAAAAGGCGGAGGCGTGAGGTGAAGCGTTCGACTTTCGGCTAAGCGAGGCGTTAGGCATCGAGACGTGAAGCGTAAGATTCATGATTTTCGTATTTTTATTAATTATAAATATAAATAAATAGAGAAAATTCGGAATATAAGATAATATTATGGTTTTGCATCACTCATATGCCAAAACAAAGATGTTCTTAACATAAAAATTTATGGATGCTAGTTAATACTTAATAATAATATAGTTTTATGGTGTAGTTTTAATTTTTAAATTATCAATGACTACTGAATCTTTGTTTATTTGTGTAGGGACAGAGAAGAAAAAAGATTGAAATGTTATATGTTGTCTTATTAACCTAAAGCCCAAACCCACATATCCCTTTGTAACTCTCTTATTACACACAAAAAAAACCTAGTGTTTCCTCGCATGGGTTCTCTGCACCGCTAACAATGGAAGAATGAAGCTTCTCTCACAACACCTTCGATCCTCGCCTTCTAGCCTCGATCTCGCTGCCAACCTGCGCAGCACCTTCGATCCTCGCCTCCTAGCCTCGATCTCGCTGCCAACCTGCAATCTAGATGACAAAATCCATGATTGGTGTTAGAATTTAAGCTTTTCTGTTTTTTTCCAAACAAAAGAAGCGTATGCTTCACGATTGAAGCGTACGCTTCGTCCGCCTCAATAGAGCCTCGCGAATGAAGCGTACGCTTCAAGGGAAAGTCTCGCCTCTTCTCTACACTCCAGGGCGAAACCCTAGCCATTCGCCCTGAGGCGCGCCTCAGAAACGCCTTCAAAAACACTGCAAAAGAGTACTAGAATTCTGAAACAAAGTACATTTCATTCACTTTGACAATTGTAAAGTAATCTCAACCATGGGAGCTTCCAAGTTAGTAATTTTACAAGGACAACAAATCTAGGGATTTTAATACAACCAATAGGGGTATTGCATAAAAAATATTGCTCGAGGCAATTGACCCATTGTGTTGGTTAAATCCGTCCCTACATCGCTAATATGAACATATCCAGCTCCTATGTTTCGAATACACATCAAATAATTCGAATACACATCAATTCTCATGATCTACTACTATATGCTACGTTCAAAAGGGAAGGCTGGATCATATCATTTTTATTTGAATCTGTTATTTCAATGCAACAAATGAGGGGACAAAATGATCCTCTTCATCCCCAATACATAACCCATTCTTTTATGATTCCATACATAACAAACCAGAAAACACCTAATCCCCGCCAACACAAGCAAATTGTTGCTCAAAACTCCAAAATAGCATTTCCATTTGAGAATGACATGAAAATTTCAGCGTACCAAACCCGTAGCTGATGCTAGGAAGAAAGCTCTATCCCGAAACAACAAATTTCGTTCGTATAGGCATTTTGCCTGCGGCTACCGCAATAGCTGTCCTGGCTACGGCTTCCGACACCCCTCCGATTTCATACAATATTCGACCAGGTTTAACAATGGATACCTGAAAAGCAACAGCGCCCTTCCCGCGACCCATACGCACCTCCGTAGGCCGTTTCGTAACCGGTTTGTCGGGGAACAAGCGCACCCATACTTTTCCACCACCACGCGCATAGCGCACCATCGCTTTCCGCCCCGCCTCGACCTGTCTGGCAGTAATCCATGAGGGTTCGAGCGCTCGGAGGCCGTACTTGCCGAAACAAATGCGAGTGCCTCCTCCACAAGACATTCCTCTCATCCTTCCTTTCATTTGCTTGGCATACTTGGGTCCTTTGGGGCCTCCCCTCGTTTTTCGTGGCTTGGGGACTCTCTTCTTTTTTATGGGTTTTTGAGCATCGGTGGCAGGCATCGCCTCGAGATCTGACTCGTATCCTTGATCGTCGTCGTCTTCCGACGCCGGCTTCTCCTTGATCTCGTCCGTGGATTTCTCGCCGGCGTCTTCGAGATTGGCGGCGGTTTTGCGGGCGAAGAAGATCGGCTCGACTCGGCGCTTTGGAGGGTCGGATGATGCTGGAGGGGGATCCGATGAAGAGGAGGAGAAAAGGCGGAGCTTTGGAGCGAGTAAGGGGAGGATTGAAGCGGAGGATGAGAGCTAAGGAGATGGCGAGCGAGCGGAAGGGATCGACGGAGGAGGAGGAGGCGATTCATAGCGGCGGCGGTGGCGGGGCTAGGGTTTTGGAAATGGAGGTCTTTTCAGTAGATCTGAGAGAAGAAAAGGATAGGCGTATGTGGGGAAAATATTGGGGTGCGTTTTGGGCTTGAGCTAAAATAATCGGGCCATGGATTTCAAAGCCTGTCTCCAAGTCCCAAAAGAAAGTGTGGATTGTAGCCCATCTGGGTTTCATTAAGAACCCCAAAAATCAAAAAAATAAATGAATTGATCTTGTCAAAACTACTAAAATTTAGAATTTTCGCAGTGCATGAATTATCTTTCATTGCCCGCATATTATGGATATATTAATGTTTGTTGACGTTTCTACACACATGATGCATGTGATTAAATCAATACAATATGAAAAAAATAAAAGTAAATTGTTGAGTTTGTGATTTAAGCATATAATTCTGTTACTTTATTCTTGTATAAATTTATTACTCTTGTTGGCTTGTTTGGAAAAGAGAACGTAAAGAAAGTGGGAAGAGTAAAAATAAATTGAACTTTCTCTCCTGATTTTTATGTTTGGAAACATGAAACTAATGTATGGGATTACTTGCTTGCCTCGTAGGATTTGATAAGCAAGTGACCAGTTTTTTCTTACACCCGAGTGGGTAGAAAGTCGATGGAAAACATAAATTTTGAAGAATATTTTATTAAAACACTTTGATTTTTTTCTCCTCCATTCTGGCATCCAAAACTACTTTTTTTTATTGATTCTGAAATTCTAAACAAGCGTCTTGCAAAAAGCTTTGAGAAAACTTGAGAAGCTAGTTATATTCTTGTAAAAGAAATATTTCAAATTCTACAATTTACATAGGTTTCGGATTTGTTACGACTGTTTAAGTTTTTGTCGAATTTTATCATCGAAAGAGCTGATGATGGACTATTTTAACTAGGATTTTTTAAAAAATTGTTTGCATTAAATGAGGGAGCACTTGGGGTAGGGTACAGGAAGATACCATTACAATCGTAAGGATATCCTTTCGACCTTGGAATGACCTCTAGTTATATGCTAGTCATAAAGGTTAGCCATCTATAAACCACGTATCCTTATAACCATATATCATCAATACAACACTTCACTGTTGGGACCATCCTATAAATTATTACCAGCTCCGTTGGATGTCAGCCGTATGACATAACCCTCTTTTTTTCCTAGTCCTTTTTCAAACACAATTGAAAACAAACCATTTAAGCAATCACTAGTATGAGGAGTCCTCGTCCTCCTCTACAAACCGGGGATACGTGGTGCGGATTGTAATCATCAACCCCCCTCCCTCCCTCCCCAAATTGGACCTATTAAGAAATTCAGATGGCAACATTGAGAGTTGAGTCATCTTCAAATTGGATCATGTTTAGTTTCACTCACATTAACTGCCAAGACATGAAAGAGAGAGCTCACATCCACTTGGTGACCTATGCTTGCACCTAGAAACCTAGAAATATCCAAAAACAAGAGTAATCTAAGGAGCCAATGGTTTGAGACCCGATGACCTAGGGCCAATTCCTTTGGCTTGTACCTTTCCTAACATTCATTGGTTTGTGTTTGGTCTAACTCTCTAAATGCCTTGCCTATAAAATATAAAATTGGGACAAAATAATTTGAGAGGAAGCCACCAAAAGAGAAGAGAAAGTCCCACTTCCAAATCAATCATCATAAAGCTAGCGGGAGATTTTTGACAAGCGGGAGAAAACCGTGTGCCCCCAAGGTTGTATTAGGATGAGTCCCTGTTGGCATGCCCAAGTTGCAAGGACCAACAACTGTTTTGGAGCCACAACCTTTATTGATGGTAGATGCATGCATGTTTTTTTTGTATTTTTTTGGGTTTGTAGTTTAATCAAATCATATTCGAAAACAAACATAATTTTGTTCAATTAGTCGAGAAGGGGCAAGAAAGTGATATCTACCAAAATCTAACCCAATTTTTCTCTAACTCAAACGTGAACCCAAATTAAGTTAACAGAGGGTCCTATTTGATTAACTTAAAAGTATTAGAGGTAGCTTTAGAAATAGAATATTTTAGAGGTTGTATTTAGAAAGGGCTAACTTTTAGGTGTTGCATGAAGGAAAAAAAAACCATATATTAATTTTAACACTCTAGTACGATCGTATGATATTAATCAGTATATTTTATATTTTGTTTATTTATTATTTGGGTTGTAATTTGTTTCAATGATAAATGAGGTTATCCGACCGGACCAACTTGCGTGAAATCTATTGTGGTGCTTAAATATCTTTTATTAATATTTATCCGTAAATTAAATATATTTAAATCTTTTTAGATTTGCAATAAAGGGTATAAGACATCTAAAGTCTATTCTTTTCTAACCATTGTATTATGGTATAGATATGCTGTGTAGGGATCAATATTTTCTAGTATATTTTGAGAGTTAGTAGAGAGGAATTGGGGATTTTAATGCTTTGTAAAATATTATTTAGTCGGTTATTTATATACAAATCTGGTGGTGTGTGTGTGTGTAAGATATATATAAAAGCTTTTATATATATAAAAAATTAAAATGCTTTCTCTCTCTCTCGTATCTCCCTCTTCCTCCTTTTAACCCCGGGCCCTAAACCTCTCACACCCATCTCGTCTTCACCTCCTCTCAACACCATCATCGCACTTTCGTTCTCGCCGCCGACCCAATCCTGACCTCACCTCCATCTCCTACTCTGTAACGACTCTGAATTTACTGTACGAAATTTTTTCAATTTAATGTACAGAAAGGAGTTTGCAGACCTGAGTACAATTTAAAAGTTAATTTTTGTTTAAGAACAGCAAGAAACAACTTGTAGCTCATTGGTAAAGCCTTGCACTGCCGTGATGTAGCACTGTGTTTGAACCCCATCAGACACATTATATTTTTTCTGATTTTTCTTTTAAACTTTTTGGAAGCCCAAAAGTTTACACGTGCAATACACATAAAAATGAAAAGTCTGGAAAAATAAACATGTAGAAAAAGGTTTAAATAGAAGAGTACATGTGGCACAAATCCGACGGCTCCCCTCTATAAAACGATCGGCGAGATGCTCGTTTGGGCCGGTACCGACGGTTCAACCGTAGGCAATGATGCCCGGACTTTGCACACAAGTCTCTTGGCCTACCCTTAACTCCCCTGCACTGTTTGATTACTCTGCAATCAAACAGAGACCCCTCAATTCTCCATTTATCATATTTTTAATGCATTTTAATTCATATTTTTAATTCCAAAACCCTAATTCCACGCTATAAATACTATCCTATGCCCTAACCCTTCCTCATTCTGAAAATTCTAGCCAAAACTCATAAATTTTCTCAAGTACAAGTGGAGTAGAAGAGAAGTTAGCCAACGACCAACTTCCGGCGAGAAATCGAGACTATTCCGGCGACCCCGCGACACCACGACGGCAACCCACTCTTCTTCTGCCTCTCCTTAAACTATTTCACTCATAAGTCCCTCTCAATTTCTCATCTTCTTCTTGAATATCCCTTCTTAAAATATATGTTGAAGTGAAGTTACTACCGACAACTTTTACTAAAACCTAGAAAATTACTCATCTTTAATACTTCGTTAAGTCCAATTTGTACACATCACTTGAATCTTTAACTCATAGTTATTTAGAATCAAATTCCATCTAAATTTTTATGTAAAACAACTTTAAATTGAGTTTTTCGTTTAAATACCATGAACTTTATATACGTCGTCATATTTTCTTTGTTGAAACATACCTATAGAAAACTTCACGGGGTAATAACCCACCCCTCACATACATACATGATTCCATAGCACGATTCTCTTTGCACCGATTTTTGTGGCGAATACAATATATTTCATTAAAATACCATCTACTATAAAAAACGGTTTTCTTTTGAATTGTATTTCAAAACCCTTTGTAAATAAGCCTCTACAACCCTTTTTAGGGGATCCGCTATTGGATGGTGCAGATTATCGCACATCCTTAGGCTAGTAGAGGAAGATGCAGACCTTCTCACGGAGTATTCGGTTTCAAAAGGTTTTAATATGATTTTTAAGAAAAACGAAATTTTCTACTTAATAATCAAAATTAATTTTTTTAATAATTATATAAATATTACAAATCCATATATTTTCAAAATATAATAACCTTATATTTTTACAAATAAAAGAATTTCATGTTTCATCTAAATACCATCAAGATATCAATACAAGATAAGTTTACAATAAAATACCATGAACTATTCAAGTTAAGGTAATTATCACTAAAATACCTCAATTCTTAAAATACACATTCATGGAAACCCTAAATAATATAAATAATTTATCGAGATTATTTTGAAACTATATTAAAAATATTTTTTATAAAACCCTCTCGAGATATATAAAATTACATTTAAGGACTTAGTAAATATAGGTTTAAGCGGGATCAATTATCTTGAGCCTCAGAGAGCCGGAGAAAGTGAGTGCTTGCCTATTTAAGGTAGAAAAACTTAACGGTGTTATCAATGGTAATTGTTTTGGAAAAAGACACAAATCCTGCCGTCCATGTGTAGCAGTTACCGATAACTCCCGAATATAATTCAGGATTCAAATCAGTTCTAAGTGTCTGACTCAAGTCTGAGTCTAAATCAAACTTGAATTCAGCTCAAATCAGAATCCGATTCAAACAAGAATCCAAATTCTAACATGTATACTTGAACCTGAATCTGAATACCATAACAATATCAACATGCAAACATGACTTGACTTGACCGAACCATGGCTATAACTTGACTTGATTACATGACTACTTGTTTACATCCTGAACTTGATTACATGAAGAACTTGTATCCATGGTCTTGGCAAATCTAAATAAAACATTACACGGGGTTAAATGGGTAGATTGGTACAGAATGTATTAAAAGTGGCACGGGATAATCACTAAAAGACACCTATATGAACTCTCGTGCCGTTGTCCCGTAGGTTTTGACGGGGCCTTGTACTACATGTTACCATAGTCCACGGGGTAAGATGGACTTCTTTCGTATACACTGATATCTTCTGTACCAAGCTACAAACAATTACGTTAGAATAGCAATCTTATACCTGTACACCTTAACAGTTCAATTCTCTATACTTTCTATATTCCCGTCTTTCTTTTGGGATTTACCGAGCGATAGTTCGCTGACGACATTCATGTCTTTTCTTTCTTTGGAATGTTCGTCAGGAGGACCGGACTCTCTCGAGATCGAGCCTAGCCAGGAGGATGTGGACCAGTTCACCGAGCAGACGGACTTCTAGCTTTTCCTTGTACTAACTTTTCATTTCATATGCCATTGTTTAGGCATTGTTTTATATCATTGTACTTTCCTTTTCAAAGCAATGTATTGTAAAAATGAATGTTAATAAAAGTTGATATTTACATTATATCTCTTGTCATTTCTTGTGCATTTCATATATTGCTTATTTATGCTTAACGTATTTATTTCTGAGTAAATACGTCGCATGCCTGCCATGTCTCCGTCTCCGTATACTGGGAAGCGGGGCGTGACAGGTTTTGTTGGCAGCCCATGCAGGTCAGTTCTGTATGGAATCCTAAGCAATATATCACAAGAGTAATAAGAATCAGCAACTATATATTCTTTACATTTCAAATTTCTTGAATCTATCCTAACCTTTTTTTTTATCAAAGTCATGGATTCTCCCAATAACACGAGTACCAACGTTAATGGAAACACCCCACCACCCACTCTACCACCACCACCTACCGTTGCAGCTCCCATCAACGAGCAAACGGTATTGCTTGAGACGATCAAGAGCTTCTTGGAGGGTCAGCAGCAGCAGACTGCTATTCTCATGCACCACCCAGAAGTCGAGGCACCCAGAGTGCAATTCCGGGCACTGCATCCGAAACATTTCTCTGGGAAAGAGAGCCTACTGGAGGCAGAAGAATGAGCTCAGTCTATCGAGGATGACCTGGCAGCAGCACAAATGCCAGAGATTGCTTAGGTGAGAGTTGCAAAGCTGCAGCTAACAGATAACGCCAGAGTCCGGTGGAAGGCTGAAGAAAGCCGATTTGCCTAACCGGTTGAATGGAGGACATTTTGCGATATATTCGACGCGAAATACTTCCCTAAGACTGCCTGTTTCGATATGGAATAGCAGTTCATCCACTTACAGCAAGGTTCAATGTGGAACAAATCCGTGGATGAATACGAGGCTGAGTTTACCATGCTTAGCAGGTAAGATATGTCTCAATATTCAATTTTCTGATATCACATACTACACTGCTAACACAAGGTCGTAACAGGTTCGCGGCACACCTGATCCTGACTGATGAGATCCGGGAACGAAGATTTCAACAAGGGTTGAACCCGGAAATCCAACATGCACTCGCTACAGGGGATTTCCCAACCCATGATCTTGCACTAAAGACTCCCCGAAGCTATGAGGCAGTGGTAAAGAAGAAGGGCAGACCTCAGACTGCCGGTGTGAAATGCCCTGCCGCTTATATGGCAGGTGGAGCCTCTTCCAGGACAACTTTTGCACCCAGGAGACTGGGAGTAACCTTTAACCGGCCCAGTCCAGACTTTTGTTTCTACTGCAAGAAAAATGGACACATGGCGAAAGACTGCAGGCATGCAAACGGCCTGTGCTTAGTTTGCGGCGCATCCATTCACGCTATCGGAGCTTGTCTATATCGTCTCAACCCAGCTCCAGCACCTAGACCCGCATCATAGTTCCGCAGCGGCCAGCTATTCAGACTCCTGCACCTCGTCTTGCTTTCCCTGCTCCACCTCCACATGGACCTCCTACACAGCCTTCTCATCAGTTCCATCAGGCCCATAGGAACATGCTTCAAGGGCAGAGGAACATGCCCCAGGGACAAAGGAATGTGCCTCCAGCAAGGAGGAATGTACCCCGGCGTCAGACTTTCACCATGACAGTTGAGGAAGCCGAGGCCACTGGCCAAGTTATTACTGGTACTATTCTACTAGCCACTCTTCCTGCACTTGCAGTGTTTGACACTGGAGCGTCACACTGCTTCATGTCGCAACGATTCGTGAGAACACACGCGATTCCAATGAAACCACTAATTTCAAGCTGGAAATGTCGGTTTCGGGAATGGAGTATTGAAGGCAACTATGGGATTTGATCAGTGTCCAGTTGTAGTTTACGGACGAGAATTTTACGCGAATTTAAAAGTACTGGACATTCCAAATTTCGATATTGTGTTGGGAATGGATTGGCTGGGAGTTTTCTATGCTACGATTGACTGCCGTCAAAGGAGGGTAGTATTCGAGACACTAGATCACCCAGTCTTCTAATTCAAGAGTAGAGATAGAACGTTGGAGTGAGGGAGATACCGTGCTAAACCGAAGGATGCAGAAGTGTTTTCTCTCCCGGTGGTTCCAAAATGTATAAGGATCTACGGCAACACTACTTATGCCATGGAATGAAGCGTGAAGTAGCCAGAAGCGTAGCCAAGTGTTTGGTGTGTCAGCAAGTAAAGAATAAACATCAGAGAACTGCCGATCTACTTCAGTCGTTACCTATCCCAGAATGGAAATGGCAGCACATTACCATGGACTTCGTGACCGCCCTTCCTCACAGCACGAAGGGTAACGACGCAGTATGGGTTATTATGGATCGACTCACCAAGTCGGCTCACTTTATTTCCTTTCGAGTTGATCAATCTACTGAGACGTTAGTAAAGAAGTACATGGAGGTAAGCAAGAATCTAAAGTAAGATTTAACCTCAAAATGTACTATTTTTGATACCCATGAACTCATGCAGGAAATTGTGAGATTACATGGAGTACCAGTTTGCATCGTCTCCGATCGTGACACCAGATTCCGATCAAAGTTTTGGCAGAGTCTGCAAGCTAGCTTGGGAACGAGTCTGAACTTCAGCACGGCTTACCATCCATAAACGGACGGACAGTCTGTAGGGTGTTTTTCATCACCCCATTGAGATAGGAATGCGCGCGCTTGTCAGGCGCATTACAGATTCCCCCTGCCTAGGGTAGGCTGGGGTTTATTGATTGCGGGGATCCGAATCTCCGGCAGCCGCGGACTAAGCTGCCGTTAATTACACCTCGCCTTTGGGGCGAGAGAACCTCCGATTGACGGGTCAAACAGGTCAAGCGAACTCAATGTGCAGTGTTGTGTTTTGAAGAGGTTTTGGATATATCGGGGGCCCGCAAAGTTTTTACGGGGGTCCCGCTACCCGGATAGCGGGCAGGGGGTCAAGGGGGCTAGCAGCCCTCTTGCGGGGTGCGGGGTAGCGCCCCGTTAGAAATTTTTTCTAACGGGGGACAGTGTTGTAGAGCATGTGTGTGTGTGTGTGTGTGTGTGTAAAGGGGAAGGGCATCCAAAGGATGTGTGGGCCAGCGCCCCACGTGCCTGGCACGCGGGCGCTGTGCGCCAGCGCACCACGTGCCTGGCACGCGGGCGTTGTGCCAGCGCGTCGCGTGCCTGGCACGCGGGCGCTGGGCCCCAGAGCGCCAGCGCCCCACGTGCCTGGCACGCGGGCGCTAGGCGCCAGCAGCAGAAGGGACTTGGTCCATGTACTGGGAGCTGTGCTCCAAAAAGGAAATATTTATTATTTTGTATATATATGTATATATATATATATATATATATATTTGAGGAATCGAACTTCTAAGATATTTTGGAGCTGATGGAAGGGGCTTCTCCCCTTAAGCCCTGGATCTTCCCCAAAGTGGGGTTCTTGGAGGCGGGTCTCCTTCTTCTTCCTCTCGGTTGGCCGGATCTTGAAGAAAGGGGGTGAGATTCAAAAATCTCCCCTTTTGAGATCTAATGGAAGATCTGAGCTCCCCTTTATGGGTTTTATGGTGAAAACCTATTTAGTTTTGGAAAAGAAAGAGTAAAACTCTTGATTTAATTCAAAAGAAAGGAGAAGGTTTAGAACCTTGAGGAAGGAGAAGATCACAGATCTTGATTCTTTTTAGGAGAGAGAAAAAGTTGTTGAGATATTTTCATTATCTTTGCCTTTATAGGCTATACACTTTACATATAGCCCCTTGGGCTTTACAAAAATGGCATTTTGCCGATCCCATACCTCATGTGCTATTTCTTTTTGCACATAAGCCATGGGCTTTACAAAAATTTGGCTTTGTGCCCATTTTCCTTACATTTATTCATAAAATAAAATAAAATAAATACACCAAAATCATTTATTACAAAATTTTTATCTTGGCATGGGGGAGCCGGCGGCTTCATATTCGGGCTCGACTTGGGCATTGGCCCATTTGACCTGGGCTTGGGCCCACTTGGTTTGGGGTTAACTTTGATTTTGACTTGGTCAACCGGGGTGTAAATTTCGACCCCAACAAAGTGCCTCCCATCAATAAATGCACACAGCATATATGGGTCGTGTGCATGAGATTGATGGATCTTCTTTCACGTAGAGGCGACATGATTCGGTTCTCGGTTTTTGGGAAGCTGGCACTGCCCTTTTTACGACATGGACGGTCGATGCTGCTCTTTTAGCGACTTAGACGGTCGGTGTCGCCCTTTCAGCGACTTGGACGGTCGGTGCCGCCCTTTCAGCGACTTGGATGGTCGATGCTGCCCTTTTTGCGACTTGGACGGTCGGTGCTGCCCTTTTCGCGACTTGGACGGTCGATGTTGCCTTTTTAGTGACTTGGACGGTCGGTGCTGCCCTTTTTGCGACTTGGACGGTCGGTGCTGCCCTTTTACCGACTTGGACAGTCGATGTTGCCCTTTTTGCGACTTGGACGGTCGGTGCTGCCCTTTTAGCGACTTGGACGGTCTATGCTCTGATTTGACTTGCTCTGCTGTCTGCGGTGTCGGGATTTGACTTGTTTCCGAGGTGGAGCATGATTCCGTCAGGGAAGTTGTTGGTTGTCTTGCCGACTTGATATGATTTGGGTTGACATCAGCATCGATATACTGGAATATGGTACCAGGAGCGAATCATCATTTGCCATGAGAGGATTTGGGGATTTTGGTTTTGGTTTGGCATCAGCATCGGTATACTGGAATATGGTACCAGAAGCGAATCATCATTTGCCATGAGAAAATTTCCCTTGTTCCCAGTTTAACGACTTAGGGGTCATCTGTTCCCAGTTTAACGACTTAGAGGTCATCTATTCCTAGTTTAAAGACTTAGGGGTCATTTGGATTGGAGTCTGGAATTTTGGGGTTAGGATAGGCATCAGCGTTGCTAACACTGAAGCACATGTGCCAGGAGCAATTCATCATTTGCCTTTTCCTGTTGGGGAGCGATGGCTTAGAAGACAGGTTTAGGTCCCTATCACCTAAGGCTTTTCAATTTTATGAGCCGTAACGGTCCCATAAAAGCATTTTCTCCCTACGAGTCGAAAGGATCTCGTAGGTGTACTTTCTCCTTAGGAGTCGTGAGGACTCCTAAGTGTGTTTTTCCTTTGTGAGTCGTAAGGATCCCACGAAGGTGTTTTCTTACGAGTCGTGAGGATCCCGTAAGGTTTGTTCTCCTCATGCATCATGAGGACGCATGAGTGGGTCTTCCCAAATGGAGCATAATTTCAAGGGCGGAGACCAGCCGCGTAACTGGTGATTGCGGTGGGGCATAGGTATGCTGAGAATTATTTGAGCCCGTGGATTGTATACAGTAGTCAACTTGGGGACCAACCATAGGGCCAGGAGAATTTTAGGAATTTGAATTTTTGATGGCGTTTGCATCGCTGTACTGGAATATGGTACCAGGAGCGACTCACATTCACCGTTCAGAGACTTGAAATTTGGATCTTGTTTGGCATCGGCATTGCTGTACTGGAATAATGCCAGGAGTAACTCATCATTTGCCCTGGGAGGACTTGGGATTTGGTATTTGGGTCGGCATCAGCACCGCTAACACTGAAGCAATCCCAGGAGCGACTCATTATTTTCCGTTGCCCGTTAGGGAGCGATGGCTCAGGAGACAGGTTTAGGTCCCTATCACCTAAGGCTTTTCAATTTTATGAGCCGTAAGGATCTCATAAAAGCATTTTCTCCCTACAAGTCGAGAGGATCTCGCAGGTGTATATTCTCCTTAGGAATCGTGAGGATTCCTAATTGTGTTTCTCCTTTGTGAGTCGTAAGGATCTCACACAGGGATTTTCTCCTCATAAGGTCGAGAGGACTTTGCGAGTGTGTTTTATCTCTTTTCACGAGCTTGCGCCCTTTCCGGTTTTCACAAACTCGCCGACAGTCCTGCTGTTTTTATTCATGGAGCCCTTTCGGGTTTTCATCCGTGCCCGTTTTGCTTGTGGACATACCGTATTTTTTTTGGGTCGCTGGTGGGACTTTAAAAGTAGTCTCAACGGCAGGACTTGGTAGAGATAGGGGTCGTTTACGCCCGTGGATTGTGTACAGTTTTACAGGATGTATGATCTAGACCGGAGGGCTTGTGTGCTCAATTCGCCTGTGACTTGGAGCATTCACGCGTAATATTTCTTGAGATATCGTCCATTGATAGGTGGCATGGGCCTTTCTCCCTCGGCACTTATTAGTTGGTAAGATCCTCCATCAAACACTTTTTCGATGACGTATGGTCCTTCCCAGTTTGGCTCAAATTTTCCTTTTGCATGTCGATTAGGGATGGTCGGCCTTTTGAGGACCAACACCAATTCGTCTTTCTTGAAAGCGCGGAGACGGGCCATCTTGTCATAGGCCCGTGGCATTTGGGCTCGATACAGCTCCAAATTTTGCTGTACTGCAAGCCTCTTTTCTTCGAGGGTGTCGAGCTCTTCGAGCTGAAGGAGCACGTTTTCCTCCTCTGTCAACTCGTGCTGAACGGCCATTCTTAAGCTTGGAACTTCGACTTCGAGGGGGGGGGACCGCCTCCACTCCGAAGAGCAATGAGTATGGAGTGGACTGAGTTGGAGTACGGTGTGTGGTACGATATGCCCACAACACCTCGTGAAGTTTAAGATTCCAGTCTCTCTTGTTGGCTGAAGCATTTTTCTTCAGGAGCTTGCATAGAGTCTTATTGAAGGCTTCGGCTAGCCCATTGGCTCTTGAATTATAGATGGAGGAATATTTCCAGTCTATCTTGTGTTGAGTAGCGAATCTTGAGACTTTGAAGCTCTTGAAAGAAGGCCCGTTGTCAGAAATGATTCTTCTTGGTGTACCGAAGCGGTATAAAATATTATGCTGGAAGAACATCAGAATATTTTCTATCTTGACTTCTTTTAGCGGGACAGGTTCAGCCCATCTGGAAAAATAGTCAGTTGCGGCCAATATGAACCGGTGGCCTCTGGATGACGGAGGATCAATTGGGCCAACTATGTCGGTGCCCTAAACTTCGAAGGGCCACGACGCCACCGTAGGATGCAACGGATTGGGATGCTTATGAATGAAATTACCGTGAATTTGGCAGATATGACATTTCTTTGCATGCTCTCCGCAATCCCGTATCATGGTGGGCCAGTAATATCCAAGCCGTTTGATCTGAAGCCGCATCTTGGGGCCGGACTGGTGAGCACCGTAAACGCCCGAGTGAACTTCTTTCATGACCCTTTGGGCTTCGGCCAATGACAGACACCTGAGCCAGAGTTGGTCATATGACCTGCGGTATAACGTGTCATTTACAAACACATATCAGAGAGCTCTCTTCTTCAGCTGAACCCTCGCAGATTTTCCTTCGGGCAGCTTGTCGTATCGGAGGTACCCTATGAAGGGCTCTCTCCAATCGGGCTCGTCTTGAACGATTGAAGCTTCTTCAGCAGGACTGCTCTTTTGTTCCGCGCTTTCCTCTTCTCGTAGAGAGACAGGGGGTAGAATTTGCCGTCTCCTGACTGTGATCAGAATTTCGTCCATGTCAGGATCAGCCAGCTCCTTGGCTAAGCGAGCGAGTACGTCAGTCTTTCCGTTCAACGCTCTAGGGACTCTCATTAGTTCAATGTGAGTGAACCGTTTCATGAGTTCCACCACTCGGCTTCTATATTGAGCTAACTTGGGTTTGTATATCTTATAGTCCCCGTTTACTTGGTTGACGACAAGCTGGGAGTCACCGTAAACCCATAGCCGAAGGATTTCCATTTCTATGGAAAGCTCCAGACCAGCTATCAGAGCTTCATACTCAGCTTCATTGTTTGTTCGAGGCTCGGTGAGAGCAAAAGAACATTGTAGGGTTCCCATCGATGGCGTGATGAACACCAATCCTATCCTGCTTTAATCTTCGGGACGCTTGATTTGCTAGAGGTCCTTATTGATGAGGCTCCATCGAAGTAGAGCTCCCAACATGGCTCATCTTCCTCGAGGTGCAGCACTTGTTCGTCGGGTAACTCACAATTTAGCGGCGATCCTTCTGGTATAGGATGAGCGGCGAGGAAATCTGCAAGAGTTTGCCCTTTTACTGCTTTCTGAGGAGTATAAATTATGTTAAACTCAAGCAGCACGACAGCCCATCTCGACATTCTACCGGCTAGGCTTGTTTTGGTCATTAAGTGTTTGAGCGGGTCGACCTTAGAGATCAGCATAACCCGATGGGCAAGCAGATAGTGTTTCAGCTTCTTCATAGCGAATATCAGAGCCAGGCATTGCTTTTCGATCGGGGAATAGTTGTGTTCCGCCCCAACTAAAGTTCGACAGAGATAGTAAAGGGCA
Source organism: Agapanthus africanus (assembly GCA_030015575.1). Taxonomy (NCBI): domain Eukaryota; kingdom Viridiplantae; phylum Streptophyta; class Magnoliopsida; order Asparagales; family Amaryllidaceae; genus Agapanthus; species Agapanthus africanus. Next base: position 581,868,678 of record JASDDO010000016.1, read on the forward strand.
TTCCCTTTTCCCTCCTCGTTGTTCTGGGCAAGGAGTGCACCGAGTGATTCATCTAGCGCGGAAGTATAGAGAATCAACGGTTTATTTGAAATAGGAGCATCAAGTACTGGAGGGTGCAACAGGTACCGTTTGATACTTTCGAACGCTTCTTGACATTTGGCATCCTAGACAAAACGAGCTCCTTTCTTCATCAGCTTTGAGAAGGGCCTACATCTCCCCGATAAATTTGAGATAAACCTTCGTATATAAGCAAGCTTTCCTTAAAAAGATCTTAGCTGCGTCAGAATTTTCGGAGGGGGCATCTCCATGATGGCCTTTATCTTTGATGGGTCAACTTCGATCTCTCGATGTCCGACTATAAAGCCCAGGAATTTTCCCGACGACACGCCAAAAGCGCACTTTAGAGGATTCATCTTCAGATCGTATTCCCTCAGTCTGGTGAGAGCAGTCCAAAATCTTGGATGTGATCAGCCTTGGCTTTAGTCTTGACGACCAGATCATCAACATAGCATTCGATGACTTTATGGATTAGGTCATCAAAAATATTGGTCATTGCCCTTTGATATGTAGCACCTGCGTTCTTCAGTCCGAGCGGCATCACCTTGTAGTAGTATATTCCGATCGGGGTTCGAAATGCTGTGTGTTTCTCATCCTCAGGTGACATCTTGATCTGATTATATCCAGACGAGCTATCTATAAAGGTGAACAACTCGTAATTTGAGGTGTCATCGACCATCATTTCCATGACCGGTAGCGGGAAGTCGTCTTTAGGACATGCTTTGTTGAGGTCCCTGAAATCAACACAAACTCGGATCTGCCCATTTTTCTTCTTCACTGGGACTATGCATGCGATCTAGTCCGCATATTTCTCCTTCCTGATAAAGCCGACATCGATGAGTTTCTTGGTTTCCTCGATGACCTTTTCTTCCAATTCCCTTCTCATTCTTCGAGGAGCTTGTTTGACTGGCATAGCATCAGAAGATATAGCCAGCTTATGCACGGCCACTTCAGGGGAAAGGCCAGGCATTTCTTTGTACGTCCACGCAAAGCAGTCGACGAACTCATGCAGCAGGGCGATTATCTTCTCTTTCATTTCCTCTGAAAAGAGTGAGCTGATGTAGGTCGGCCTTGGATTATCGGGCGTTCCTAAGTCAATCTCGGTTAGCTCGTCAAAGGTTGCATGTCCGCCATCTTCTAGCTCTTGAGGAGCTTCTTCTGGCTCGGTTAGCTCGTCATCATCATTTGATCTTTCGCAGGCTTCACTAACATGGATCATGTAGCATGCTTTAGAATCAGGTTGAATGAAACCTATGCCCCGTCTATCTGGAATTCATCCATCGATGAGTGCTCGGACCTGGGGCAGATGCCATAGCCCTTCATAGAACTTTGCTTCGGACTCCGTTTGATATAACCGGCATCCGCACCTTTTAAAATATTCCCGCATCTCGGGTGCATAGTATCTGGGATTGAGGACGGCTCTTATGCCTCTCTCATAGGGAAGGCACGCGACAGAAAAATCGTCCGGGTGCACAACGAAGTTTGACCCATAAAACAGGATGCCCTTCTGTCCAGTTTTCCTACCGGGAATGTAGAAAGTTTTCAGCTGGTCAACGGTAGAGACTGACAATGCATCGAGCTCTTTGCACATCCGTTCCGGCACCCTTGTGATGGCCAGGGACTCTTCTGCAATTTGGAAGGTCTCTCGTAATTTCGCTTGTTGCATGGGGGTCCAATCTGCAGGGCTGTTGCAAGGCAGGTCCTCTTCCTCCGACTCTTCAGCGTCGCTGCCAAGATGAGGACGGACTTTGCTACTAGATGGGCCTTCAGTATCAGATTCGTCCGTACCGCTACCAAAACAAGGGCGAGTTTTACGGAAGGACGGACTTCCAGCATCGAACTCATCAGTGTCACTACCGAAACGCGGGCGCACTTGGGCGTTTTTGCTTTTGAAAGTGACAGCTGGCTCAGATTCGCTTTTGAGTTTTAGGGCCGCTCTGTCCTCAGTCGGTTGTGGCTTAGCATTTTGGTGGTTGATAAAGTACCGAGAATCCTCATATCGGACTTCATGCACACCGAACGGCTGGACATACCCGTCAATGCAACTTTCTTCGCCATTTTTAGTATACTTCATGCATTGATGGAGAGTTGACGGAACGATACCGTAATCGTGGAGCCATGGCCATCCCAAGAGAATTTTATAAGACGTGTCGGCGTCGATCACGTATATCTTAGCTTCAGTTTGCAAATCCCCAAATTTGATTGGCAAAGTTATAGACCCCAGAACTTGCTGGAAGTTTTGATTGAAGCCTTGAATGACAATCCTTTCCCTTGACAGGTGTCGGACGTCCATTGACAAACTCTTCAGATTTTGCAAGTTCATGATATTTACTTAGGACCCCGGATCAATCAATATGCGATTAATCCGATCTCCGTCGCTGTACCCGGTCACGTAAAGCGGCCGATTATGCTCACCCATTCCCAGTAGCAAGTCTTCGTCCTTAAACGTGACTGTGGCAGCATGCAGAGCGTACTGGGCTTCTTTCATATTAATTTTCGCAAAGCGAGCCTGATACCGCTCGGGGTTCTGTAGAGCATGAATGAGAACCTCTCTAAGCTCTTTAGATAGGATCATGGCATCATAGATGCTCAGAAGAAACGGGAGCTTTCGGAAATGAGCCAATACATTGTAGTCCACCGAGGAAGGACTTGAGTTTTCATTAGCCGGTTCTCTGCCATCTTACTCATTAGCCACCTGTTTTTCCTTTCCTTTTAGGGTGTTTCCCTGATTTGGCGGTAAAGCCCTGCCGCTTCTGAGCTGGATTTGTTTGGCCTTTGTGGCGAGCTCCTCGTCCTCTTCGGGAAAACAGAGCTCTTCCTCAGAGTCGCTGCCAAGATGGATGGCGTAGCAGGTCACTATAGGGATCTCTTCGTTGGAGTCTTCTTATAACTCTTCCAGAATTTCAGCCGATTTTATAGGGAGGAACTCCTTCAATTGAATCAGAGTTCTTTCCTTCTGTTCATAGTCTTCGTGGGAATCAATATATTTTTGAATGGTCGATCTCCCTACAGACTCTTTTTCGCGCCGAGCTGCACTTTTCTTCTTTTTGAGCTTCTTGGATTTTGAGCCTGATGGAGCCGCATTGGCAGCTGGAATGGTAGGCTTCTTCTTCCCTTCCCATTCCCTCCTGGGCTCTTTCTGAAGTAGCTTTAGCATCTTCTTCGTCTTATTAGATATGTGCTTAGTCCAAGGAGGCTGCGGTGAGTCGGTTTCATTTCTCGGGGCAGTGGGTTCGACTGTCTGCTCCCGGAAAGCTTCAGCTTCTGTCTGTATAAAGTTGGTTGCAACTTGATTGTTCACCAACACACTTTTGGACAGCTCGATCTTTCCAGCCTTGTACTGCTTCTCGGCCCAGTCATTGAAGATATAACAATCCTCGATCGCATGGCTCACTACTCGGTGGTACGGGCAATACAGGGGATTGTCGGTCATTTTTGCTTCTTGAGGTCTTTTCGACTCTGGCAATTGTAGACCGTTGTTCAAGGCATCTTTAAATATCTTCCGGACCTTGTCCCTTCTGAAAGAGTAAACCTTGTTCTTTTTCTCCTCTAGGGAAGGCCTTTCTCCTCCCAGCGCTGGCTTTCGAGACCGGTTGGTTTTGGATTCGCCCGCCCTTCGCTTGTCTTCATTGTCAGACGTATTAAAGAAATTGGTACAGCTGGAACTCCCGCATCTACGGTTGTCGTCCCGCTTGCTTTTCCAAGTCTTGTCTCTCTGAGAGTCCGTGGTAGACTCTTGCTTCGAGCGTTCCAGCATTTGGACTTTCTTGGTTAGCTCTTGAAACGTCTTGATGCCTGCTGTACAAAAGAATGGGACCATCCAATTGCTGAGGTTCCCAATGAGAAGGTTCGCACTTAACCTTGAGATTACGCCGTCGGGCGATAAAGTCGGTGTTGCTTTCATTCTTCCCCGGCTTGGTCCTCACAAGGTCAGCAATGGAGATTTTATCACTGACACTCAGAACCTTTGCCGAAACAGAGACTCCATTTGGGCAAAGGTAATAACGGACCTGTATGGTATACTTGCGAACCAGTCGAAAGCGACACCAGTCAGGCTGTTAACAAACTGTCGAAGAAGGAGCGCGTCATTGCCCTCTGTATTTCCGCACGATGCTTTAAAGTTGGCGACGTGCTGATTTGCATTTCCTGTTCCGTCAAATCTTCCGAACTTAGGAATGACGTAGCCACTCGGGAACTCGATCAGATCGTACTGTGCGGGATATGGCCACCTATTACTGCCAATTTCTTTCTGAGCTTCAGTTTCGGCAACCAATGTTTTAACCTTGCTGGTGACCAAATCCATTATCCGATCTTGTGTTAGTGGGATAGTGTTATCTGGGGCCAAGGCGTCCCCAGAAGCGGAATGTGGCCGGCTTTCGTGCGGCTCGACGAATTTTTGATCCAAAGGGACAGGCATCGGCCGCTTTGGATTGTCATCATCCGGCTCATGAGTAGCGACTTGTGCTTGATTGGGAGGCGCTCGAGCAATTTGAGCCGTAAGCTACATCACAACGTTCGTTAGGTCATCAATTTTCGAATAGAGCTTGGCCATCTCTTTATCTTTGCTCTTGAGCTGTTTTCGAAGCTCTTGAAGCAGCTCTTACCTCGAGGTCCTGGGGCGGAAAGTTGGCTCTTCCTCGCTGTCCGAGCTTAACTCTGCCTGGACCGAAGGGTCTTTCTGCTTATCGTCCTCATCGAGAGGGTTTTCATCATCCAGCGGAGGCGGCTGTTCTTGGGAAGCGGCAACCACATTCAAGCCAGATTGGGCTTAGGATGTGGTGGCCCCATCCTTGTTTTTGCTGCGAAGGTTGTCGCTGGGGCGCCCGCCCGCCATATAGACCGTATGGATAATATATCCAGCTGTCTTTTCATAATCGGCGGCTGATTTCATGGATCGCTGTTTTGACCCTCCTGTTTCGGTAACGGGCAATCGACTGAAAGCGGCGGGCCTGGCCGGATTCTTGAATGGTGCTGACGCTTCCTTTTTGGTTTTGCCCCGCTGTTTTCGCGAGGCACAGAGCGCCTGATAGACTCTTGAAGAGACAGTGTCATACTTTTTCTGTTGGGGCTGGGACACGTCTCTTCATAGCAACGTTCGGACCGCCGTCTTCTTGATTCTGGCGGTCATGGCATTTTTCTGAACCCACTTCAGAGGTTCGAAGGAATTGCTGATTTTTATGGCCGACTCAGCCGTCGTCGCGGAGTAACCCTGCTCTTGGAACCTCACAAGATTCCACCTGGCCGAAGTCCTGGCCCTCTTGTTGGCTCGATACCTGAGCCGCTTCTGCCTTAACTTTTCTGTTTTAAGCACTTGGCAGACTTCGGCCCTTCGGGAAGACGTCGTAGACCGATTGATAGAGAGGCCAGAGAAAACGCCCGATCATGCATTTGCTGGAGTCATCGCCTGAACTCGTCCGCAACGTTTGATGTTGCCCTTTGTACCGGAAGTCTTGCCCCCAGCTGGAGCACCAGAGAGTCGTTCAGACACCATCTTAAGTTTCAGTCGCGGTGCCTTAGTGATCACAACATTCGGCCTCTTACACCTTGAGACCACCTTGGCCACCTGTTTCGCCGGGATTCCTGCCAGATGAGCGCTTCCGGCAGGGTAGATGATGACGGAAGCAAACTGGCGGGGCAGTTCCTTCCACTGTCGACTGAGACTTGTGGGGAGAACCACACGAGTATTGATCTTGACCACGTACGGAATAGGGGTTGCATCAGAAGCTGGATCCATCATAGGAGACATTGTCGTTGAAAGTTGATTGCTGCATAGAAAAAATATTATTTCAGTACAAACATCGGCATATATGTTAAATGAGTTCGCATGAACGCTTGACCCGAGATATGGGAGGAGAGAAAGGTCTCACCGGGCGTGCCAGAATCTGTAGGGTATTTGTCGTCACCCTATTGAGATAGGAATGCGCGCGCGCTTGTCAGGCGCATTACAGATTCCCCCCGCCTAGGGTAGGCTGGGGTTTATTGATTGTGGGGAAATACAGGGAGTAGTGTTGTAGAGCATGTGTGTGTATGTATATATACATACATACATACATACATACATACATATATGTATATATATAAGGGAAGGGCATCCAAAGGATGCGTGGGCCAGTGCCCCACGTGCCTGGCACGCGGGCGCTGTGCGTCGCGCACCACGTGCCTGGCACCCGGGCGCTGCGCCAGCGCACCACGTGCCTGGCATGCGGGCGCTGTGTGCCAGAGCGCCACGTGCCTGGCACGCGGGCGCCGGGCGCTGGGCGCCAGCAGCAGAAGGGACTTGGTCCCTGTACTGGGAGCCGTGCTCCAAAAAGGAAATATTTATTATTTTGTATATATATGTATATATATTTTTGAGGAATTGAACTCTTAAGATATTTTGGAGCTGATGGAAGGGGCTTCTCCCCTTAAGCCCTAGATCTTCCCCAAAGTGGGGTTCTTGGAGGTGGGTCTCCTTCATCTTCCTCTCGGTTGGCCGGATCTTGAAGAAAGGGGGTGAGATTCAAAAATCTCCCCTTTTGAGATCTAATGGAAAATCCGAGCTCCCCTTTGTGGGTTTTGTGGTAAAAAACTATTTAGTTTTGGAAAAGGAAGAGTAAAACTCTTGATTTAATTCAAAAGAAAGGAGAAGGTTTAGAACCTTGAGGAAGGAGAAGATCACAGATCTTGATTTTTTTTAGGAGAGAGAAAAATTTATTGAGATATTTTCATTATCTTTGCCTTTATAGGCTATACACTTTACATATAGCCCCTTGGACTTTACAAAAATGACATTTTGCCGATCCCATGCCTCATGTGCTATTTCTTTCTGCATATAAGCTATGGGCTTTACAAAAATTTGGCTTTATGCCTATTTACCTTACATTTATTCATAAAATAAAATAAAATAAATACACCAAAATCATTTATTACAAAATTTTTATCTTGGCATGGGGGAGCCAGCGGCTTCATATTCGGGCTCGAGTTGGGTATTGGCCCATTTGACCTGGGCTTGGGCCCACTTGGCTTGGGGTTGACTTTGATTTTGACTTGGTCAACCGGGGTGTAAATTTAGACCCCAACACATTCTGAGTGAACAATTCAAATTCTGGAGGACATGCGAAGAGCTTATATGTTAGATTTCGGAGGTTCGTGGGAAGATCACCTACACCTTGTGGAGTTTTCATACAGTAACAGCTATTAGGCGACCATTGGTATGACACCATTTGCAGCACTCTATGGGAGGTAGTGTCGATCACCACTAAGTTGGGATGACGTTGGAGATCATGAACTCATAGGACCAGAGATGATCGTGGCAACTGTGGATATAATTCGCACGATCAGGGAAAGAATGCGCATAGCCCAAGACGCACTGGAGTGATGCAAAGCGTCGACACATGGAGTTCCAACCTGGAGATCATGTATTCTTAAAGATCTCTCCAAACCAAGGAGTAATCCGTTTTGGCAAGAGGGATAAGCTCAGTCCAAGATATATAGGACCGTTCGACATACTCGAACGGGTCGGAGAAGTGGCATACCGTTTGACACTACCACCCTCATTGGAAGGAGTGCACAACATATTCCACATATCCCAGTTTTGAAGATATGTGAGCGACCCCAGCCACATCCTTGATCACTCCGAGATCACTGTACAGATGGACCTAACTTGCGAGCAACAACCCGTTGAGATCCTGGACAGAATAGTGAAGACACTGCGGAACAAGGAAGTAAACTCTGTCCGAGTGATATGGAGAAAAGATTCACCAGGAGAATCAACGTGGGAACGAGAAGATGACATGCGTGCAAGATACATTTACTTATTTGTAAACTAATCCTTATGTAATTGTAAATTTCAAGGACGAAATTTTTATAAGGAGGGTAGAATGTAACGATTCTAAATTTACTGTACGAAAATTTCTCAATTTAATATACAAAAAGGAGTTTGCAAGCCTGAGTACAATTTAAAAGTTAATTTTTGTTTAAGAACAGAAAGAAACAACTTGTAGCTCATTGGTAATGCCTTGCACTGCTGTGACGCAACCCCTGTATTCGAACCCTATCAGACACGTTATATTTTTTCTGATTTTTCTTTTAAACTTTCTGGAAGCCCAAAGTTTACACGTGCAATACACATAAAAATGAAAAGTCTGAAAAAATAAACATGTGGAAAAGGGTTTAAATATAGAAGAGTACACGCTGCACAAATCCGACGGCTCCCCTCTACAAAACGACCGGCGAGATGCTCGTTTGGGCCGGTACCGACGGTTCAACCATAGGAAATGATGTCTGGGCTTTGCACACAAGTCTCTTGGCTTACCCCCAACTCTCCTGCACTGTTTGATTACTCTGCAATCAAACAGAGACCCCTCAATTCCCTATTTATCACCTTTTTATTACATTTTAATTCATATTTTTAATTCCAAAACCCTAATTCCACACTATAAATACTATGTCATGCCCTAGCCCTTCCTAATTCTGAAAATTTTAGCCAAAACTCTCAAATTTTCTCAAGTACAAGTGGAGTAGAAGAGGAGTTAGCCAACGACCAACTTCCGGCGAGAAATCGAGGCTATTCCGGCGACCCCGCGACACCACGACGACAACCCACTCTTCTTCTACCTCTCCTTAAACTATTTCACTCGTAAATCTCTTTCAATTCCTCACCTTCTTCTTTGAATATCTCTTCTCAAAATATATGTTGAAGTGAAGTTACTACCGACAGCTTTTACTAAAACCTAGAAAACTACTTATCTTTAATACTTCGTTAAGTCCAATTTATACACATCACTTGTAACTTTAACTCATAGTTATTTAGAATTAAATTCTATCTAAAATCTCATGTAAAACAACTTTAAATTGAGTTTTTCCTTTAAATACCATGAATTTTATATATGTCATCTTATTTTCTTTGTTAAAACATACCTTTAGAAAACTTCACTGGGTAATGACCTACCCCTCACATACACACATGATTCCGTAGCGCGATTCTCTTTGCATCTATTTTTGTGGCGAATACAATATATTTCATTAAAATACCATTTACTATAAAAAACGGTTTTCATTTGAATTGTATTTCAAAACCCTTTGCAAATAAGCATCTACAACCCTTTTTAAGGGACTTACTATTGCATGGTGCGGATTATCGCATATTTTTGGACTAGTAGAGCGAGATGCAGATTTTCTCACGGAGCATTCGGTCTCCAAAGGTTTTAATACGATTTTTAAGAAAAACGAAATTTTCTACTTAATAATCAAAATTAATTTTTTTTAATAATTATATAAATATTACAAATCCATATATTTTCAAAATATAATAACCTTATATTTTTACAAATAAAAGAATTTCAAGTTTCATCAAAATACCATCAAGATATCAATATAAGATAAGTTTACAGTAAAATACCATGAACTATTAAAGTTAAGGTAATTATCACTAAAATACCTCAATTCTTAAAATTCACATCCATGGAAACCCTAAATAATATAAATAATTTATCGAGGTTATTTTGAAACTATATTAAAAATATTTTTCATAAAACCCTCTCGAGGTATATAAAATTACATTTAAGGATTTAGTAAATATAGGTTTAAGCGGGATCAATTCTCTTGAGCCTCAGAGAGCCGGAGAAAGTGAGTGCTTGCCTATTTAAGGTAGAAAAACTTAATCGTGTTATCAATGGTAATTGTCTTGGAAAAAGACACAAATCCTGTCGTCCATGTGCAGCAGTTACCGATAACTCCCGAACATAATTCAGGATCCAAATCAGTTCTAAGTGTCTGACTCAAGTCTGAGTCTAAATCAAGCTTGAAATCAACTCAAATCAGAATCGGATTCAAACATGAATCCAAACTCTAACATGTATACTTGAACCTGAACTTGAATACCAGAACAATATCAACATGCAAATATGACTTGACTTGACTGAACTGTTAGTTATATGTATGCCTTAGAGGCCATTATTGTAAATGATTGTATATTATAGTAGATGCTTGGACATATATAGAGAGGACTTTCTTTCTCGACATGATAGTATGCTATTTGGTTGTTCTTTATCTTAACATGTACACTTGTATCATTATACTGTCTCTCCGTTACATGTTGATAAAGCCCTTAGGACGTGTACTTGACTACCAGGACTATGATGCAGATCATACTAGTGGGGCCAGGGTAGTCCACAAGTTCATCCTTTAATTGTTCCTAGTCGAGGGATTATCGAGACAAGGCATCGATATTCCAGAGTAGACTAGTGTGTACGTTTCTTGACCCTGTATAGGGCGATGGTTGATCCCACAGCCATTGGTGTTTGACATCAAAGATTGTACACATGTGCTCATTGGAGAATGGGTGCACTGAACACGACTCGCCGAGAACTCCTAGATGGTATTACACCTATCATCAGATAGCAGTTCTCTGGTGACACTGGTACAGGTTAGTCTGTAGACCCGAGATCGTTATAGAGTCTTGTGTGATTCCCACTGTGCTTTGATTTCCTCTCTACCATGCTCAAGAGAGCATGCAAACAGGTGGATTTTGGGTACAGTCCTGAGACACATGGAGGCAATGAGCGATAGGAGGGGTTTCGTCTCTCCCGGTATTGGGGGTTGATGTTTCGCTATGCTCGATTGGCTATAACAGGAAGTCCCTGGCCAGGGCTGATGATGAGATTTACTGGTAATTGTTATTAGTAGTTTCTCAACCCGTTATGAGCCTCACATCGGCATGACTTATCAAGTTATTGGGGTCTGACATTTACCAAACCCAGACTCGATATGTGACATATCAGACAAAGATACCAGACTGTACGGTAGAGTTACTGTCACGCCCCGATTCCCAAAATACGGAATACGAGAGGTTGACAAGGCCAGCCATGCTTCTACGGTCAAGGAAATATCCTGCCGTAGTCACACTTCGGCTTCTAGCTTTACGTGGTAATCAGTAAATAATGCGCAGGTACTGAGAAATGTAGTAACTGAGACAAACAATATAAAGAACTGACCAGATGGGAATAAAAGAGTATAACTCTGGATAGCTAATCAAGATGTCCGTGATGTGCGTCTGGTCCTAGTCCCGGCTAAATCCACTCCTCACACTGAGCATGCATACTCAGGTTGTCAGAGCGACACAATAGCAATATAATATATAGATACAAGTGATAACTCGAACAGTGATAATAGATATATAACAGTAAATCAAGACGGTAAAGATATGAACATGCAATAACCAATGAAGTGTCTAATAGATCAGGTGAACAGTAAAATAGTATTATAATATGCCAGGTATGTCAACAACGGTAAGTAATGTATTCAATGCCATTATCCCTATCAGTCTCTAAGTCTCACTGTACAGGTCACTAAGCCTATCGCCAGTCCAAGTGTGAGAGTCAACCACTCGCGAGTGTCCTCCACCCAAGGGTAGGACCCAAGGGCAAGGGACCACTGGCCCAACATGTAACTCACGGTAATAATCATGTACCCTGTAAATCTCCATATATCTCCATATATATAAGCCGGCATGGGACTCCCGAGATTCTGTTGAACTCACACTCAAAATACCCCACACCCCATGGTCTACATCAAACGCTAACCATAACCTCAAATACCAGTCGGTCTGTGACAAGTCTGCGCGAGAACTGGAGACAGGATCTCCATCAAGCACGTCCCGACTAATACTCAAGATAAATGGCAGCGTCTGGTGCCTTATCTGTGACACCCATGCAAGAGCTTCCATAAGTGTCCCATACCACTTATAGTCACACATACACGCGTCCCACAGACGTCGACAATGCAATAGAATAATAAGGTTCACTGATTGTGTACAAGTACGTGTCACTTTCACTTATTCACTCATGCACGAACACTTACGTACTTGCCACAATCATCACTAATACCTAACACTGGGTAATGCACATTATCACTAGGTTATCAATGCAGTGACATATGCATGATATGATGTGTAAACAGTATGTAAAGAATGATTAGGATATCATAAATCAGTAATCTACCACTTGCACAATTTATCATAAATCATACGGGTACAATTTAGTGAAACAATGAATGGGTAATAAATAGTATGTTTGATTATCTATCCAGCGAATTTGGTTTCACGACAATCGGGTTTCAGGATCACTAGTTATGGCCATTTCATTTTAAGCGTTCACGGCTGGAAATCCGGTTTCAGAATCGGAAGTCCGTTTCGCAACGCATTTTAATCCCAATTGGGATCAGAATTTAGCGATGCTACAGTTGAATGAAATCTAGGGTTTTCAGTAAGGTTTTCAAAGCAATAGACGGATCCTCAATCTCATCTGTATGTTATGAGTTATACGCTGTTCAATACTAGTATGTCAATTCTAATTCTGATGGGACTGTTATACATCCCGATCTTTTAATTTATAGGTTAAATAGAAAATGATGACGAAACAGGGTGAAACCACTTGTGTTATCTATCTAACAGATTCACCTTTAATAAACAGTGGAGTTCCGCAACATACGAGGAAAGGAAACAAGGTGGTACCCATTACGGAACAGTAAGAAATAATCAGAGTCGCTCTGGACTGCAGTCCAGAGTCGCACTCCGATCTAAATATCGTCACAATTTAAGTACAAAAACCATTAAAAACTTGCATAGGGTTATAGTTCGTCGAGTCGGGTTCGATTTAAGCCCTCGAACACATCATTCCAATATGTATATAATTTATGGTGATTTTAACGGTTTTCAGGTACAAGAAATTTCCAGTTTTACAGGTATACTTGGGGTATACATTTTAGTCGTATTTTCCAATGAGATTTACACACTAGGTTCACTACCCTACGGGCCAGACCATGCAATTGAGTTCCGTCAAATCAGATGAGGATTTCATAGGGATCATGCATCGAACAGTTACGCCGTATAGTTTAACGGAAAAGTAAAATATGGAATCTATACGATTGTAATTTGTAATTAACATAAAGTAGCATGTAGCAAGTAGGGAACTTTCCTGAAGACGTTCTGGTGATGCACGGCAGCGGCAACGGCGATCTCTGTAGGTGTTCGACGAAATGCCGGGGCTCGACTAGGCTTGGGCTTGCGTCGCAGCTTTGCTGTTGATGCGTGGATGCTCGACGGAAGCGTGATGGAGCTACTGGGTGTTCGTCATCGAAGAGATGCGGTGGAAGCACGGTAGTGGCTCGTCATAGGCAATGGCTATAGCAGAGATAACAAGAGGCAGTGGCGACGACCGGTTTGGCTCTTCAGGTTTTCGATGGAAGAGAGGTGATGAGGAGTTGATGGGGGTGCTGTGTCGAAGAGAGGTCGGTTGAGACTTGGGAGAAAACGAGAGAGGGAGAGATGCAGAGAGATCGAGAGAGAGAGAGAGAGAGAGAGAGAGAGAGAGATTACAGAGAGAGTGAGAGAGAACAGGGAAAGAGAGAGAGAGAGTAGAGAGAACAGAGAAAGAGAGAGATGGTAGAGAGAGAAACAGAGAGAATAAGAGAGGAAACAGAGAGAGAGAGAGAGGGTAGAGAGAGAAACAGAGAGAAGGAGAGAGGAAACAGAGAGAGAGAGAGGGTAGAGAGAGAAACAGAGAGAAGGAGAGAGGAAACAGAGAGAGAGGGTAGAGAGAGGAGTTCGGGTGAGGGAGCTGAAGGGGGAAGAAGGTGAGGAGGTTCTCGGTCGATGGAGGCTGTTGGCGACGTGGAGGAGGTCGTGTAGGTGCTCAGGCGGTGTCCAGCGGTGAGGGGATGCCGGCGTTGATGGAGGCAGGGTAGCCGAGCTCGTGTGTGAGTGGGTTGGGTGTGTAGGGGAGTTTGGCAGGGTGCTCAGTCGACGTAGTGGAGTGGTGAGGGGCTCAGTTGGTGGTGGAGGAAGGGAAGAGGTTTGTCGTCGTCGTCGAGGGGAGCGGGTGAGGGAAAACTGTAGTGGGTCGTGGCCGGCTTGGTGAACGAGAGGGAAGATTTGAGAAGAGAGAGAGGAGTGAGGGTGCGAAGGAGATAGGGGAGACGAGGGGTGCGCGTCGTGGTGTAAGGCGCATGAGCGCGGGCGTGGGCGTGGGCGCGAGGTGCGGCGAAGATGGTGGATCAAGAAAACAGTGGAGCGGGAAAAATGGGAGGGAGCCGTTGGGAAGATGAAGTGCCGGGTCGGGTTGGTGAAACGGGTCGGTGAAGTGGGAAACTTTGGGCTGAGAGGGAGTGAGCCGGGCTGCTGGGCCGATGGGGAAAAGAAATTAAATGGAGAAAGAAAAGAAACGGGCCGGGGAGGCTGAAATAGAATTAATATTAGGGAAAGGAAAATAGGGAAGTGGGCTGAGGGAATTAGTTAGAAAAATAAGATATAATAGGGTTTGTGTTTTATTGATAAAAAGGAAAATGGGGTTTAGAAGAAATGAAATTATAAATAAAATTATAAATAAGAATAAATAGAATTCAAGAGTAACAAAATACAGATTTTGGTATAAAAGGGGCTGGGTATTACATCATACCACCCTTACAAAAATTTCGTCCTCGAAATTTAAAAGAAACGACAAGCTAAAAAATAATAAGCGAAAAGTTACCACATCGAACACTAATGCATAGTGATTTACTTAAAACGGGTGGACAAAATTTTGAAGGTGTATATATGTAAGAACAAAAAAAAAAATAGGTCTAAATAGGTATAAGATAGGAACAACTATAAGGACAACTACATGCATACGAGAATATAGATAACAATAACGAACAATAATAATCAAGGCGTGCTCGATAAAATCGAAACCCAAATATGTGCACATAGTATATCAAAAGTAGCACAGCAGGAATAATAAGTATGAGGCACAACCATTTATAATAGTAACTATAGGTACAATACTCGAAAATAAAGTAACGATAATAAAGTAGTGAAAGATTTGTCGGTAGGTTAAAACATTTTAAGATAATGTATCGAAAGAAATTTTTTAAAATAACTTAGAAAACCCATATAGTGAAAATAAGGAACATGGAACAAAAATATGCGCGGTGTAAGGTTGCGCTGCTGAAAATGAGGATAATAGTAGTGTGCTTAAAATATATAAAACTAAGTAGTCAATAACCCGCACTCTTCGATAAATACAAAATAATGAAAACCAAATTTCGAATAATAATGTCTCTAAATATATTTAGGGTAATAGGAAAAAACACAAAAATGTATAGGGCTAGCTAGGGTAAGGATTACAAGGAAGTGTGGCTCATTCAAAGGTCGGAGTGTGGCGGATTTAGGCTGAAGGTCAAAGAGTTACTTACTGGATTCACGGGAGTTTGGACAAGCTTGCTTGTTGATTTTAGGATCGCTCAATACCTGGGTAGCCGTTACGTCCAGCTAGTACCGCTGACGGCTTGTGGGTGACTGATATAATCATTACCTACTGCTGGCGTATTGACGAGTTTTTAGAGACCTACACAGAGGTTTCCTGGCTCAAGCGAAACAAAGTAGGGCACATATGTGATATGTACGGGACCGAAATTGATACGTGTATGTGATACAGCATTCTAATCTCGCGATATAGATTATATATGATATAACCGGATTATTGAATCAAGTGTTGATTCGATAATTTTTTATATGTATATTTGATATACATATAAATGATATTAGTCGGTTGTATGTGATATAGCCGGATTATTAAATCAAGTGTTGATTTAATAATTTAATATATAATTATATATTTGATATATTAATATATATTAACTAATATTAGCTCACTTAAGAATTTTTTTTCTACAAATACATATAAATATATATGAGATATATATTAATGTATTTATTTTTGTGTCATGCTAGATGATACATTGGACATGGGTGTATGAGATTCATACCAAACTAAAGATAATTTGGATGATTAATAATTAAGGGATAAATCAAAATTAGGTGGAAAATGACATGACTTAAGATGCCTGTGGAAGCATGCAAAAGCCTTGACTTAGTCCACTAATATTGTTTTACCCTAGATATTTATTAACACAACCATTATCTTTAGCTATAGTTAAGTCTCTACAAATATCATTGGAGATATTTTCTCACCCAAGGGTTCACACTTGATCATCTTCTTCATCTCCTTCTTTGCTCTCTAGCTTTTGAGTAAGATGAAAGAGAAAGAGAGAAAAATAATTCTAAAGTGAGCAAAATTCCTACTTCATCAATCTATACCAAACTAGTCATTTAGTATAGGTTGTTTACTTCACTAATTCTTCAATTAGTGAAGATGTAGCTTGAGTTAGAGATTCTTCGACATAGACCATCTTCGGCCTCGAAGCTCCTTAAGCAAGCTCGTTCCTTTCGCCTAGTGGAGCCTAAGAAGAGTTCGGGGACCACTACTTGGAGCTAAAGGACTATTACACGGAGCTTTAGAAGTGAAGGACCGGTCTACAAAGGTTGTATTCCTTGTTCACTTAGTGTAAAGTTTATTTACATGCTTTATAAAACCCTAATTCTTTAGTTCGATTCTAGGTTAGTGTTACTTAGCACACTAGATTTTTAAAAATTGCATACTCGATGCTTGCTAAAACCTAGTGGTCGTGCTAAGAAACACCAACACGAACCATGGCTATAACTTGACTTGATTACATGACTACTTGTTTACATTCTGAACCTGATTACATGAACAACTTGTATCCATGATCTCGGCAAGTCTGATAATTATAATCTATATAAAATATTACACGGGGTTAAAGGGATAGATTGGTACGGAATGTATTAAAAGTGGCACGAGATGATCACTAAAAGACACCTACATGAACTCTCGTGCCGTTTTCCTGTGGGTTTTGACGGGGCCTTGTACTACATGTTACCATAGTCCACGGTGTAAGATGGACTTCTCTCGTATACACTGATACCTTCTGTACTAAGCTACAAACAATTACGTTAGAATAGAAATATTATACCTGTACACCTTAACAGTTCAATTCTCTATACTTTCTATATTCCTGTCTTTCTTTTGGGACTTACCGAGCGCTAGTTCGCTGACGACATTCCTATTTTTTCTTTCTTTGGAATGTTCGTCAGGAGGACCAGACTCTCTCGAGATCGAGCCTAACCAGGAGGACGTGGACCAGTTCTCTAAGCAGCCGGACTTCTAGCTTTTCTTTGTACTTACTTTTCATTTCATATGCCACTGTTTAGGAATTGCTTTATATCATTGTACTTTTATTTTCAAAGCAATGTATTGTAAAGATGAATGTTGATAAAAGTTGATGTTTATATTATATCTCTTGTCATTTCTTGTGCATTTCATATATTGCCTATTTACGCTTAACATATTTATTTCTGAGTAAATACGTCGCGTGCCTGCCACGTCTCCATCTCTGTATACTGGGAAGCGGGGCGTGGCATACTCGATCGTCCCGACTCCAACACCAATCACTACGTCATCGACCCTTTCTCCATCCTCGCATCGTCATCACCGTCTCAATTGTCATCGCCATATTTCCTTCATCGAACCCACATCTCCACCTTCGTCTTCTTCTTGCAACCAAAACCCACACACCAAGATCATCACCTCCACCATCTCCTTGCACCACCTCCGAACCCGACACCCGAGAACCTATCATCATCGCCGTCCTTGCCGCTTACTCGATCACCGACACAACCAATCTCCTCTTGAAAACCATCGCCTGCACCCTTTAACTACGTCTCCATCATCCCTTGTCACCATCACCTAGCATCTTCCTCCGGCCATCAACCCTACTGTCGTCGCCGATCGTCTTCTTCTTCTAGATACCTGTCACGCCCCGCTTCCCAGTGTATGGATAAGGAGACGCGACGAGACCCGCTACGTATTTACTCAGAAGCAAACACACTAAGAGTAACTAAACAATATAATAAAGTACACAGGAAAAATGACAAGAGATGTAAATGAACAGTAACTTTTATTGATTAAGCATTTCTTTACAATACAACTGAAAATGTAATTACAAGAATGGAAAGCAATGCCTAAACAATGGCATGAACTGAAAGTAAAGTGAGTACAAGTAAAGCCTAAAGGTCATATTGCTCAGTGGTCTGCTCCAAGTGCTCCTGGCTGGTCTCAAACTCCTCAGGGTCGGGTCCTCCGGACAACATTCCAAAGAAAGAAGAGAAATAGGAATGTTGTCGGCGAACAATCGCTTGGTAAGTCACAAAGAAAAGTATAAATAGAATAGAAAGATAAGAGAATATAACTGGTATAATGTTTGATTGTTATACTAACGCAGTTGTTTGTAGCTTAGTATAGAATATGCCAGTGTATACGAGAGGAGTCTGACTTACACCGTGGACTATGATAACCCATAGTACAAGGCTCCGTCAATAAAACCATGGAACAACGGCAATGGATGTATAGATACGTCTTTTAATGACCATCTCGTGCCACCTTTAACACATTCCGTGCCAGTCTACCCCTTTAAAACCCCGTAATGTATTTTGTATTGATTTGTATATATTGTTTGGTTTAATAGATGTACGACTTGCCGAAACCATGATATAATATAAACAGAATGGATATAAATGGATAGTCATGTAATCAGAGTATATCCATGGTTCGGTTCGGTCGAGTCATGTTGATATAGATTGAATTCTGGTATAAACGGATTCATGTTGAATATGAGTTATACTTGAATCATATTCAAGGATAGATTGCTTGATTGATTCAGATTAGACTGAGACTCTGTCTGAGTCAGACACTTTAAAACGAATTGAAGTCCTAAATTAGTTTTGATGTTATCGATAACTGCAGTACATGGACGGCAGGATTTGTGTCTTTTTCCAAGACAATTACCGTATTGATAACACCGTTTTTAGTTGTCTACCTTAGATAGGCAAGCACCCATATTCTCCGGCTCCCTGATGCTCAAGAGAACTGGTCCCGCTTAAACCTATGTTTACTAGGGTCCTTATTTCAAATTAGTATAACTTGAGGGGATTTTATGAAAAATAATTTTGATATATTTTCAAAATAAATCTCAAGTATTTATTTATCGTCTTTAGGGTTTTCATAATTGTAATTTTTATAAAATGAAATATTCTAGTGGATATAAACCTAACTTGAATAGTATATGGTATTATAGTGTAATATTGGAATTGTATTGATTTGTATTGATAGTTTCATGAAATTTGCGATTCCTTTGATTTAGAAAATATGGAATATATATTATATTTAAAATAGATATTTTGATAATATATATATATATATATATATAATTATAAAAAATAGAATTTATTTATTAAATAGAAATCACATTTTTCTTAAAAATTGATTTAACAATTCCATCGAGATCGGATGCTCCGTGAGGAGGTCTGCATCTCGCTCTACTAGGCCCGAGGATGTGTGATAATCCGCATCATCCCGATCAGGTTCCCCAAAATGGTTTGTAGAGACGCATTTGCAAGGAATTAAATAATACATTTTTAAAGAAAACAGTTTTTGAAAGTTTATGGTATTTAAATGTAATTTCGTATTTTATCACACAAACTAATGTTCCAAAAATCATCGTTCTATGTCAAGAATGAGTGTTATGATGATGTAGATCATTACCTCGTGAGTTTTCTAAAAGTAATATGAGCAAAAAGATGAGGTAATGTCGTATGCAAACTTAAGGGTATTTTATTGTAAAAGTGAAATAGAATTTATTTAACATAATATTTTGAATTGAAACTTTGTCCAATTGTTGTTTAATGGTTACTAAACAATATATAGTTAAAGGGTTAATTTGTTGTTTAATAAAAATTGATTTTTTAAAGAAAAAGAGAATCGGAAGTCGGATTAACTCCGCTTCCGACGAGTTTTGAAATTCTTTTTAATAGAGAGAGGAGAGGGAATGTTCCCCTCCGAATGTGGAGACGCGACCGCACATGTCCGCCTTGCCTGAATTCGGGGCAGATGCTAATTGGTGCTATCCGTCCACCTCTCCGAAGATACCAAGTTGATTTATGGTACCATATATCGAAGG
Source organism: Agapanthus africanus (assembly GCA_030015575.1). Taxonomy (NCBI): domain Eukaryota; kingdom Viridiplantae; phylum Streptophyta; class Magnoliopsida; order Asparagales; family Amaryllidaceae; genus Agapanthus; species Agapanthus africanus. The sequence goes on from JASDDO010000016.1 coordinate 581,888,622, forward strand.
TTTAAACGGATGCGGCCGATGTAGCAGACTTCGTCAGATTCCCCCTCATTTGAGGGGTTTTTTATTGTGGGGACGCTCTTCCCTACAGGCGCAAGCCCCTGCAGTTAATTACGCTACCGCATCACTTTCTCCTTCTCCAGATGGTTACTTCATGTCGTGTGTGTTTGTTTTGTTTTTGGTTACCCGTGGATTGTATACGGAGACTAATTTATGTTGTCGCCCGTAGGGCGTGGATTTGTCCAAATCCGTATTTTCTTAGATTTGGGTTTTGGTTTGGGTTTAAGGATACGTTAGTCTCATTTGAGGTTAAGATCAACTTAAACATTTGTTAAGGATACGTTAATCTAATTTTAGACCAAGATCAACTTAACGGGATCGTTTAGATCCAACAAAAGAGCATTTGGGCTCTATTGTTTAGTTTAGAGACATTGCGGTCGAGGTTAGTTTAAGGACATTACGGTCCAATATTAGTTTAAGGACATTACGGTCCAAGGTTAAGGACATCATAGTTCGTGGGTTTAAAGGGACCCCACAGTCCGAGGTTAAGGACATCATAGTCCGTGGGTTTAAAGGGACCCCACAGTCCGAGTTTAAGGACATCATAGTCCATGAGTTTAGGGACCTCACAGTCCAAGGTTAAGGACATCATAGTCCATGAAATGTGTGGTTGTCGGGACCCGTCACCTCTCTGAAGACGTTGAAAGATTACAACGACAAATATCAGAGGAGTAACGAGATGTACCCTTGAACCAAAGTTGATTGGGAAATCTGTAGTCCAATTGGGACTAAGATCAATTAATTAGATTATGAGCACACGGGCTTAGTTAAATCTGAATTGAGGACTTATAGCCAACTTGTGCTAAGTCCAATTAGGTTTAAGAAAGTTGAACATTTGTTTGGGTTCAATTCTTCTTTATTTAGCAATGCTAGACAGGGATTTGGGGGCTCTGACAACATTTTACCTTTGGCTGAGCACTGTTCCCTGATTAAAAATCAGGAATTACCTCAATGAGGTATCACGTGCTCACATGTGACCAATGGTCACGTGTTGACACGTGATAATTAAAACAGAAATGAAAACAAACGGCTGAAGGAGGAACCAATTGGGGGTCATGTGCTCACACGTGACCAAGGGTCACGTGCCAGTACGTGACAGGCATTGAAAGCCTTACAGTTTAATAGTATTAAATTCTAAATTTCTCTAAAATATTTCCAAATGGAAAAGGATTATGGGGAACCGTTGGATTAAAAATCCAGGGGTGATTAAATATCACCAATTTATGGAAAAATCTTAGATAAGGAAAGATTTCCCTAAATCTCACCGAAAATAACAAACAGAATATCTTTGGATTGAGAATCCAACGGTGAATAAAATTCACTGAATGATCTAAAGGATCATATTAATTATGAAAACAAACAAAATCTTTCAATGAAAGATTTACTAAACAAATTAATTCTTTTCCTTCTCCTATAAATAGGAGCCAAGGGGGGAGAATTTTGAAAAAGGAGATAGAATTTTGGGATCTTGAAATTTCAGAGAAAAAGAAAGGAGAATTTGATTCTCAACAAAGAAAACCTTAGGTGAGAAAAGAAAGGGGATCAAAACTTCAAACAGAGAATTTAATTCTCAAAGTCTAAGAGTTTAACTTTTCTGCAAAAAGAATTTAGTTCTTTCTCTAGTTGAAGATCTGCAGAAGCAAATCTTCCCATATGTTGAGAATTTAATTCTCATCGGGTTGAGATTTTTCCATGCAGATCCAAGACTTAGAGGGAGAATGGAGTTCAGAGAATTTAATTCTCCCAAATTTACAAGAATTTAATTCCTCCAAGATATGAAATTAAGGTTTAACCCTATATGAGAATTTAATTCTCTCAAAATTCACAGGAATTTAATTCCTTCATGATAACACTAGGGTTTACCCTATATGAGAATTTAATTCTCCTGAGATTATAGGAATTTAATTCCTTCAAGATGGATAAACTAGGGTTTAACCCTAATTGAGAATTTAATTCTCTCAAATTCACAGGAACATGATTCCTCATAAAATGAAATTAGGGTTTCACCCTATACAAGAATTTAATTCTTTTGCATATATGGGAATTTAATTCCTCTAAAGAAATTAGAGTTAACCCTAAACAAGAATTTAATTCTTTCATAATGGGAATTTAATTCCTCCAGAATCATAATTAGGGTTTAACCCTACAGAGAATTTAATTCTTAAAGATAAAAAGATTTAAAAGATCTCCCTACATGCAAAGAACCGAGGTCACGTGTCCCCATGTGACCCTTGAGAAGATCCCTGAAAAGGAGAAGAAAAGAAGCTTTGAGGCAATGCCTCACGTGCTCACACGTGACCTCCAAAACACAGAGAGAAAAAGCAAAAGAAATCTAAGCTTTGGGCGCTCTCACGTGACCCCTCAGCAAGTGCTTTAACAATCAGTGCATAAATGTCCATCACGTGTCGACACGTGATGTTCAGAATAAAAAAAAGTGTTTAACACTTATTCGCAAAGCAAAAGTAAAGGGGATCTGGTCCCACCTCTGAGTGCCCTCACGTGGCCCTACGTGACCCATTCCTATTTAGTGTTTAAACACTAATTTAAAGGACTTATCTCCAGTGTTTAACACTGTCATTTTCTAGTGTTTAACACTGACTTGAGAGCTTTATTTCCAGTATTTAACACTAATTTGAGGGTCTATCTCCAGTGTTTAACAATGTGGTTCTCTAGTGTTTAACACTATTTTTAGCCAAATTGGCAAAATTTCCAGAAGCAAAAGCCCTCTTCAACTGAATCTTAAAGTTGAGTAAAAACTCAGAGCTATAATATTGGATGCTAAATCAAAGATAAAAAAATGTTACCAAAGTCCTCAAACTCTTGTTTAGCATTGCTAAATAATGTGGGCTGAAACTAGACAAATGTCTAATGGTCTAACAAAGGGCCAATATTCCAAACTTAATTGGACTTAGCCCAAGTTGGCCATAAGTCTTCAATTCAGACTTAACTGAGCCAATGTGCTCATAATATAATTAATTGATCTTAGTTCCAAATTGGACTACAGATCACTTAATCCACCTTGGTTCAAGGGTACATCTCTTCACTCCTTTGATATTTGTCATTGTAATTCCTCAACGTCTTCAAAGAGGTGATGGGTCCCGGCAACCACACATTTCACGAACTGTGGGGTCCTTAAACTCACGGACTATGATGTCCTTAACCTCGACCGTGATGTCTTAAAACTAACATTGGACTGTGGGATCCTTAAGCCCACGGACTATGATGTCCTTAACCTCGACCGTGATGTCTTAAAACTAACATTGGACTGTGGGGTTCTTAAGCCCATGGACTATGATGTCTTTAACCTTGACCGTGATGTCTTAAAACTAACATTGGACTGTAGGGTCCTTAAGCCCACGGACTATGATGTCCTTAACCTCGACCGTGATGTCTTTAAACTAACATCGGACTGTGGGGTCCTTAAGCCCATGGACTATGATGTCCTTAACCTCGACCGTGATGTCTTTAAACTAACATTGGACTGTGGGGTCCTTAAACTCATGGACTATGATGTCCTTAACCTCAACCGTGATGTCTTTAAACTAACATTGGACTGTGGGGTCCTTAAGCCCATGGACTATGATGTCCTTAACCTCGACCGTGATGTTTTAAAACTAACATCGGACCGTGGGGTCCTTAAGCCCATGGACTATGATGTCCTTAACCTTGACCGTGATGTCTTAAAACTAACATTGGACTGTGGGGTCCTTAAGCCCATGGACTATGATGTCCTTAACCTCGACCGTGATGTCTTAAAACTAACATCAGACTATGGGGTCCTTAAGCCCATGGACTATGATGTCCTTAACCTCAACCATGATGTGTTTAAACTAACAATGGACCGAGATGTCCTTAAACTAACATTGGACCGTAACGTCCTTAAACTAATCGACCGGAATGTCCCTTAACTAAACAACCGAGCCCACATGCTCTTTTGTTGGATCTAAACGGTCCTGTTAAGTTGATCTTAGTCTAAAATAAGACTAACGTATCCTTAACAAACGTTTAAGTTGATCTTAGTCTCAAATGAGGCTAACGTATCCTTAAACCCAAACCCCCCAAACCCAAATCTAAGAAAGATACGGATTTGGACTAGTCCACGCCCTACGGGCGACAACATAAATTAGTCTCCGTATACAATCTACGGGAAACCAAACACAAAACAAACACCCACGACACGAAGTGACCATCTGGAGAAGGAGAAAGTTTTTACCGCGATGCAGTAGCGTAATTAACTGCAGGGGCTTGCGTCTGCAGGGAAGAGCGTCCCCACAATCAAAAACCCCTCAAACGAGTGGAAATCTGACGAAGTCTGCTACATCGGCCGCATCCGTTTAAACCTTCGATACATGGTGCCATAAATCAACTTGGCATTTTCGGAGAGGTGGACGGATAGCACCAATTAGCATCTGCCCCGAATTTCAGGCAAGACGGACTTGCACGGTTGCGTCTCCGTAATTCGGAGGGGAACAGATTCTGGCACGCCCGGTGGGACCTTTTCCTCTTTCCACTCCACACTTCGTGTGTCATGTTCGCGAACAAATCACGGTTTGCTATGGTTGCCCTTGGGTTCGAGGTACTAAGATTTGGTTTCTTGCTTGGCACAGAAAACGAAACAGCAATGGCATCTACTTGCGTGAAGTGTTCCAACTGCAACTGCAACAAGCGCTCTGCCTCATCTGGAGGCATAGCCTATGGGCCCCAAGCGGCTTTCCTGTTCACAATGCCGGTGGAACAGGTCACTCAAGCCACTACTGGATTGTTTTTCGGGACCATGCTCCCGCCGACGAGCTTCACCGTTCCTGTGCCAATGCTGGAAGCTCCCAAGAGGTCGGTCTTCGATCGGCTTACAGCTACGGCAACCCCTCTCAACAGGTCGTCCAGCTCCAGCGCCTCAGTCTTCGCCAGATTAGGCCAAAGTTCCCGTGGGCCCGAGATGAAGCCTACAATTCAAGAGGAGGCTGATCTGAAAAGGATAGCCATCCCTGCTCTTGAAGTCGTTAAGGCGGCTTCTCCTGCCAAAGGGTCAGTCTTTACAAGACTGACTGTTCCGGCTCACACTTCAGCTCCCATTCCTGTTCAAAGGTCTGTTTTTGACCGGTTGGATACCGCTTCTCAAAAGACGTCGGTTTTCAAGAGGTTGGCACCGGCGGCGCCACACCAGAACAGGGGGCAAGATAAAGCCACCCCCATCGCCGAACCAACCCCAACAGCTCGACACGCTCGACGTCGCCACTGGCGCCGAGTAAGGAAGGCTGGGGGCAACTCCCCCTCTGGGCTAACTCCACCAGCTCCAACGGTGGAAATCAATGATATTGTTCCAACCGGGAACAGTTTTGAGCTGCTGAACAAGGTGCGTTGGAACTCACCTGCCGTCATACTGAAAAGATCTCCGCCACCGGTAGAGACTGTCACAGAAATAAAGCCGGAGCAGTCCCCTCAACGGCTGTCTTCCAAATTTTACAAAATCGGCGACAAGTCTGAGAGTCGGTGGTTGATCATGAGTATCCCCGCCGGCAGAAGAAGCTGAAGGTCCCACAGGAAGAAAACCGTCCTGTTAAGCCACAGAAGGCGACGGCTACTCGGGTGCCCACTGCAACGGCCCCCTCAACTTCGACCGTTCATAAGAGGAGAAGGCCGGAGAAGATTCCCATGCCTGCGACAAATGTCAAGGGCACTAAGCCTAAATGCTCCAAGTCTGGGGGCATGGTGGTGCATACCGTCTATATGGCATCCGGAAAAGAGAATAGCCGTATCTCCACAGGTCATCGGCCGCTTACGCGATCAGTGACCAAGGCTCAGGAGCAACAACAACAAAAGCTCCAAGAGATGTTAATAACTATGGCCGCACTCACGGGACCGAAAGCAAGCCCGGAGGAATCCTCGGAGCAACGCCGTGAGCAGGAAACTGATGCCGAATTCCTTCGGAGAATGCTTGAGAAGAAGGACAAAGAGGCCGTGGAACAAATGGCCAATATAAAACAAATGACCATTCTATTCTGAAATATGGTTGGCATGATGATCCAGCCGGATCCCCCAGCGGAAGATCCTCCAGTAATAATTGAAGATGACAGAGGAGAAACATCGAATCCTCTGCCGGCTCTCTCAACAGCCAAGGAGGAGACAATCTCCAAAGCTGCCCTGGATGACTATATTGCTCAGCAAATAAGAACTCACCAGGCAAATGAAGCGGCCGGCCAAGTTGTCAAAACTGGGCGACCGTATCCAGGCTGGTATGATCAGATAAAGTATCCGCCGGGCTACACGATCCCGAAATTCCACGTGTACAAAGGGACAGGCAATCCCCATCAACATGTCGCTCAGTTCAGGGCTCTTTGCGGCAACACCGGTGGCGATGATAAGCTTTTGCTCCGCTAATTCGTCGACAGCTTGTCGGAGACAACATTTGAGTGATACTCCGAACTTCCAAATGACTCCGTCAAAACTTTCGCAGAGATGGAATTGTTGTTCACCCAGCGATTCGCAAGTGCCAGTGAACGCATACCAATAACGACATTGATCAATGCCAGGGTGAAGCCGGGCGAGACGTGGGTTCAGTACGCAATCCGATGGCGGAATCTGTGGTCGAAATGCAAACAGCGCATCGAAGAAGCACCAGTGGTGGGCATGTTCGTGGGCACTCTAGACCCTCATGCAACTATTTCATAGTTCATGATGTTCTTCAAACCGACCACGTTCCAGGCTCTAATCGACAAGCTCGCCCAGATGGACCAGATGGGGCATAGACCGTCTCCTCCGAAGCCGGAGCCGCGGAACGAAAAAGGTAATGGGAAGGCGCCCATCGTTGCGAATACCCAACAGCAGCCCAGCGCCCCAAAACTAGCAGATCAACTGGAAGAGAGACGGCACTATTATAATGAGAAAATGAAGTGCCCTTACTCGTTCCCATGGGATAAAACAAAAAGGTTATTCGAACTAGCGATGCGCAACAGGCTTATCAATTTTCCGAATCCAAAACGACCATTGCGACCCGACGAAGCGAATAATCCTAATTATTGTCCTTACCACCAAACGGTGAGCCATCCAATTGAAGATTGCTTCGTCTTTAAGGGATGGATCGAGGATCAGTACCTACAAGGTAAGTTTGCGCTGTCTGAGAAGTGGAAAGTAAACCCACCATAACCGCACACTCCTAAGAAGACGGACACACCGTGGGCAACGTGCTCTTTTGTGGAAAAAGCTCCATGGGAGGTGACTCTTTCGGCAAAAACCAAAAGGATGCTGAATGATCTCCAGACATGCCTAGCGATCAGGTGGAAGAATCCGTTGGAACCTGAAATCATCGAAGGAATGCTGAAGCCGCGCCCAACTCCAAAGATTGGTGGTGATAGCCAAAGTATTCACACCCAGCCGCCGAAATCTTTGAAAAAGAAGAAGAAATCCAAAAATCCCGTGAAGCCTGGTGACAAGCGCACGGACATGCAGAAATAGATCGACGCGCTGGAAGAGTATAAGCAGAAGGCGCGAACTCCAATCACGCTCCAAGAGCTCCTCGGTCACGTCCTTAAGGACGAAGATGATGGAGAAGACTCGTCGGATGGATCTGAGGATTACGTAGCAAGTTGTTATATGATCTCTCACTCATTGATAGACGATGAAGAGGCTCCTTGCACCGAGAGACTGGGAGCAGGTCCTGAACCGAAACTTCCGGGGACATCAGACGAAATGATCGACGCATTCCTAAACGAAGCTCTTCTTAAAAGTAAAGCTGATCGGGAGCGTGAGATGGTTATATTTGAAAAGGCCAAACGCCGGCGACTGGACGAAAGAGTCGAGATACTCCTGCCAAATCAAAGGACATCTGTCGTAGATAAAAACAAGTTCAAGATGAGGAAAAAGTTTGCGAAAGCTATATCAGTGGGAATGAAGCTACCACCCTCCGAAGCAAGTACTCTTGGTGAAGCAGAAATGCATCCTAACTATTGTTTATATCATCAAAAGATTGTGCACCCCACTGAGGAATGCAACACTTTTAAAAGATGGTGGCAAGGGTATGTTGCTCACCGGCAACATTTTAAGCGGATGAAACACAAAATTCGTCGAGAGCAGAGAAGTACGACCGAGGAGCATAAAAGAATTACTGGCAACTGTCGCACGGTCAATGCCGGGGGATCGCAAGTTCTCACATTCGGGAGAGACTCTGATGAAGAAATGACTCTTGGCCCTTTCTTCAAAGAATCTACCTCGGGAAAAGACGAAGAACCAAAGACCTGCGAAAATATCCAGCTGCGCAATCGTACACTTCCAGAAAAGAATCTCGGACCCACAAACAGAAAAGATAAGGGGAAAGAAAAGGTCTCTGAGGATATCGCCATAGATGACCAAGTCATAAAAGAGCTGACTGCCAAGGATCCTCCAAAGAAAAGTAAGGTGGACTACAACGTTCTGGCACACTTGAGGAAGCTACCTTCATAGCTCAGCATTCTCGACGCCCTTATACTATCAAAAGAAGCCAGAGATTCATTGATCAAGGCGCTACAAGAGACAGAGGAATTCCAAGCTTTCCTTGCCGAAGAAAGGATGAAAGATGAGCTGGAAGAAGTACACACAGTCGATATCACCTTCGGTGATGAAGATCTCCTCCTTGGGACATGCGAACACAACTGTCCCCTTTATATCTCCGGATACTGTCATGATGTCAAGATAGGCAAGATCCTGGTCGACAATGGGTCCTCCGTCAATCTCCTCAACGTGCAAGTGTTTTTCGCCTTCGTCAATGATACTCTGTACAAGAGGTCGTTTGATTCTTTGTGGTTAAGATGCCTGGGACCTGAAGAAGCAAAGAGAGTCGTTCAAGAAACTCATGACGGACTCTGTGGTTCTCACCAAGCCGGGCCGAAGATGAAGCTGAAGATCAAACGGATGAGTTATTATTGGCCCACGATGATCTAAGACCGCCTCGAGTACGCGAAGCAGTGCTACTCGTGCCAGATCCATGGGGACTTCATCCATCAGCACCCAAATCCACTGCATCCGACAGTGGCCAGCTGGCCGTTCGAAATATGGGGAACTGACATAATCGGCCCGATCGAACCAGCGTCGTCCAGAGGACATCGATTCATTTTGGCGACAACTGATTACTTCTCCAAATGGGCAGAAGCAGTACCGCTGAGGGAAGTGAAGACGGAGAGTATCCTCCATTTCTTTAAGACACACGTCATTTATCTGTTTGGAACTCCGCGATGGATTATCTCCGATAACGGGCCAGCCTACAGAAGCCACAAGATCAGCCGCTTCGTACAACAGCACAACATCGACTGGAGATACTCTTCAGTCTATATTCCCCGAGCTAACAGTCTAGCTGAGGCTTTTAACAAGACCTTGACGAAGATCGTGAAAAAGACAGTGTCACGAAATAAGAAAGACTGGCATGAGAGACTGCATGAAGCTCTCTGGGCGTACCGGACTACGTTCAAAACGGCCACGAACACAACGCCGTATGCATTGGTATTCGGTACCAAGGCGGTACTTCCCCTCGAGATAGAGGTACCCTCTCTACGAGTGGCAGTTCACTACGAGCTAACGGATGAAGAGAATGCTCACCTTCGGCTTGAGGAGCTCGACGCCCTTGATGAAACCCGGCTCATAGCACAGCAAAATCTGGAAGCTTATAAAGCAAAGATGACGCGCTCATACGAAAGGTTGACTAGGCCGAGAACATTCCGCCAAGGCGAACTCGTGCTAGTGGTCAAAAGACCTATGATCCACAATCGTGCTAGATGGGGGAAATTCGAGCGCTATGAAGGCCCGTACATCATAGACAAAGTTTACCAGGGTGGAGCCTATCTACTCATGGACATGCATGGCGAAAGGCCCTTTAGGCCAATAAATGGTCGCTTCCTGAAGAAATACTACGCCTAATGAGTTACGGCCTAGGTCAATGATAGATGACGACGACTATGTCTGCTCTCTATCTTTCTAAGCCCAAACTCTATAAGTAGTAGCCGGCTTATCGGACCAAAACGTCCTTAAACTAACGACGGACCGAAACGTCCTTAAACTAACAACGAACCACTATATCCTAAAACTAGCCGTTGACCGAGATGTCGATAAACTACGGTGGATTGCAGCCTCCCAAAACTGATAAAAAAAGAATAAAAAAAGAGAAGAAAGAAAACGGTATGTCCATAAGCAAAATGGGCACGGATGAAAACCCGAAAGGGCTCCATGAGTAAAAAAAGCAGGGTTACCGGCGAGTGTTTGTGAAAACCCGAAAGGGCGCAACCTCGTTAAAAGACACTTGCAGGGTCCTCTCGATCTTGTGAGGAGAAACCACCCGCGTAAGATCCTTATGACTCACAAGGGAGCAACACACTTAGGGATCCCCACGATTCCTAAGGAGAAATTACACTTGCGAGATCCTCACGACTCGTAAAGAGAACCCTCTTATGAGACCCTCATGGCTCATAAGATTCAAAAGTCTTAAGCTACAGGGATCTGGACCTATTCTTAAGCAGCCACCACAACCTCCGATACTGCCCTACAAGTGGCTCAATGCTGACCCTTGTATACAATCCACGGGAGCGAATAAACATTTCTCTAACAAAGTCCCATCCGTGACTAGGGATATGTCTACACGGTGAACAACCCTTATAAGTCCTCTCGACTTATAAGGAGAAAACACTCTTGTAAGATCCTTACGACTTATAAGAGAACACGCACTTAGGAATCCTCACGATTCTTAAGAAGAAAATGCGCCTACGAGATCCTTACGACTCGCAGGGAGAAATACCTTTATGAGACCCTTACGGCTCATGAATTCAAAATCCTTAGTCGACAGGATCCTAACCCTGTTCGCTAAGCCACCTTTGTTCGACACCGACAAAGGCAAATGATGATTCACTCCTGGCAATATCCCAGTTGTAGCGGTGCTGATGTTGAAATCGGTGTCTAATTCCAAGCTTGAAGAAGCTAGCGAGCCACACATGCATATAAAATAGCCGAAATGATGGGGCAACTTGCAACAAAATCAGCAAGTAAAAGAATTTATGCATGCGAAATAGCCGAAATGATTGGGCAACTCGCAATAAAAAGCAGCGAGTAAAAATAAAACAAATAGCCGAAATGATTGGGCACCGCGAAAAATAGCCGAAATGATTGGGCAATCGTGACCTTCGCGATATAAAAGCTAAAATGATAGAGCATCGCGGAAAGAAATAAAAAAAATGAAATTTATGCCCTACATGTGATATCACATCGATCTCTGTATACAATCCAGGGGCGCAAACAAAGAAGGAATCATGCCTTTCCTCCCCAAGCTTCATTAGAAGGAGAAACCAAATCTCAATGGTTCACAAACAGCCTAGAGATCATCTCAACATTCATCTTATTACAACGGACACAACATCAAGCAAAGCGGAACAGCGGCAAACCCCAGTTCCATGACTCGGCGGTGTACAGATGACCGAGAGTCAAACCCTGAATCCGTGAAATGCGAATAAAGAGCAAAATTCCTGGCTACGTGGAACGCGGCTTATGTCAATCCTGACTCCGTGGGAAACGTCTAGAGCGGATCCTGGTCCTCGCAGAGCACGGCAATGACCCCGTCTGAAGCATCCAGAGCGGAGCCTAGTCCTCGCCGATCACGGCAGTGAACCCGTGGGAAGCATCCAGAGCAAAATTCCTGGCTACGTGGAACGCGGCTTATGTCAATCCTGACCCCGTGGGAAACGTCCAGAGCGGATCCTGGTCCTCGCAGAGCACGACAATGACCCCGTATGAAGCATCTAGAGCGGAGCCTGGTCCTCGCCGAACACGGCAATGAACCCGTGGGAAGCATCCAAAGCAAATTCCTGGCTACGTGGAACACGGCTTATGTCAATCCTGACCCCGTAGGAAATGTCCAGAGCGGATCCTGGTCCTCGCAGAGCACGGAAATGACCCCGTGTGAAGCATCCAGAGTGGAGCCTGGTCCTCGCCGAACACGGCAGTGAACCCGTGGGAAGTATCCAGAGCAAAATTCCTGGCTACGTGAAACGCGGCTTATGTCAATCCTGACCCCGTGGGAAACGTCCAGAGCGGATCCTGGTAATCGCAGAGCACGGTAATGACCCCGTGTGAAGCATCCAGAGTGGAGCCTGGTCCTCACCGAACACAGCAGTGAACCCGTGGGAAGCATCCAGAGCAAAATTCCTGGTTACGTGGAACGCGGCTTATGTCAATCCTGACCCCGTGGGAAATGTCCAGAGCGGATCCTGGTCCTCGCAGAGCACGGCAATGACCCCGTGTGAAGCATCCAGAGCGGAGCCTGGTCCTCGCCAAACACGGCAGTGAATCCGTAGGAAGCATCCAGAGCAAATTCCTGGCTAAGTGGAACACGGCTTATGTCAATCCTGACCCCGTGGGAAACGTCCCGAGTGGATCCTGGTCCTCGCAGAGCACGACAATGACCCCGTGTAAAGCATCTAGAGCGGAGCCTGGTCCTCGCCGAACACGGCAGTGAACCCGTGGGAAGCATCCAGAGCAAAATTCCTGGTCACGTGGAACACGGATAATGTCAACTCTGACCCCGTGGGAAACGTCCAGAGCGGAGCCTGGTCCTCGCAGAACACGGCAGTGAACTCGTGGGAAGCATCCAGAGCAACCCCTGACCCTGTGAAATGCGGATAAGGGCAACTTCATCCATCACTTGCGGGTCCTCACGACTCGTAAGGAAGCAAATTCTCTTGTGAGATCCTTACGATTTTCAAGAGAAAACACGCTTATGAATCCTCACGATTCTTAAGAAGAAATTACACCTACGGGATCCTCTCGACTGGTAGGGAGAAAATTCTTTATGAGACCCTCACGGCTCATAAAGTTGAAAAGCCTTAGGAGGCAGATCTTAACCCTGAATCCTAAGCCATTGTCGTCCTGCAAAGAAATCGAGGTAGACTATCCACAAAATACATTCAATAAAAAGGGGACACACCATTATGAAGAAAAATATGTCTTCTATTCATGAATCAAAATGAATACAAGGTACAATTCGTTAAAGAAACAAAAAATGTACTCTTATTCAGGAGTATCTACAAAGGAAGAATAAAAAATATATATATATCTACAATTCTTCATGTCGGCGGGCGATTTAGCAGATTGGTCAGCTCATCCCTCTTTCGCTGGGCCTCGCCTTCATGGTTCAGTATCATCAGAAGACGGGCCTCCGCCTAAGCTTGCTGGGCCTGATATGAGGCGAGCCAGCCTTCGAGCTCTTTTTCAGTAGCCTTGTGAGCCTCAACCCTTTCACGAGTGAACACATCGGCTTTGTCGATGGCCACCACCTCCTTGATGGCCTCTTGAAGCACTCACCAAAGTTCATACGCTTTGTTGGCCTTGGCTGCAAGGTTGGCCTGGAGCTCTATCAGCGCTTTCGAAGCCAGCTCCCTCTCCGAAAATTTGCGACCAAGCCTCTTCTCGCAAGATATCATACTCGTTGCGCACCACTCTATCAAACCCCGCAAGCCCGCCTTCGCAGCCACAGCCTCCGAAGAAAGGCGGGTACACTCGAGCACATGCAAGCAAGCCTCCACATGCCGACAAAACTCAACCCAGAATTGCACCACTGCTTCGATATGATAAGTGGCAAGAAAGGGGAGAGAGCCATTAACTTCGGCAGCAAACGCTTCGGCTGTAATTACGCTGCCAGCATGAAGTTCCTCGATCAAGGATGACAGAGAGGCGAGGCTTAGCTTGGCCATCCGTTCCGAGGCTCGCAAAGCATAGGGGCCAGGTGGCAAGGCTGTTCAGATTTATAAACAGTCAGTGAAGCTTGTAAGCAAAGAACGAATGGAACAACATAAGGACTTTACTTACCCACAGTCATGCAAGAGGGCTCTGAAGGCTCTCCAGGCCCTTCAAGAATCTCGACCTCGTCGTCGGCCTCCAGAACTGTAAAGGACATCAATGTCATTTTATGAAATAGTGATAATGCTGTGAAAAGAAGGTAGACAATACTAACCTTGCCCAGAATAAAGGACGATGCGCTGAGGAGATATTGCTTGTGGAGCAGCCATCTCCAACAGGCGCTGAAAAGACTGCCGGGGAGACAGATCAGTGATAGAGGCCGCCAATCCGCGCAATTCTGAAAATACAGAAGGGTTCAGATAATGGAATGATAACTAATTTAAGATATAGAAAGCTGCCTTCAGCGCTCTTCCCATTCTGAGCTGGAGGGATAGCAGCTTCAACGGCCTCCTCCATGACCCCGGGCACATTATCGGAGACACGGGCCAGTGCAACGGCTTCTGAATGAGGAGCTGCGGCTGCCGCTGCGGGCTCCAACGAAAGGACGGTAGCCTCCACTACCTGCATCCTAGCCTCCGGGTCGCCCTCAGGAAGATCCGTTGGAACGGCGACTGCCGAAGGTGCCTCTCCCGAGTGAACAAGTGCTTGGGAAGCAGGAACTGCCAAAGAAGATTCCGCCGCGAGAGAGACAGTTGCATCAACCCCCTCCCCACTGATTGGTGCTTCACTGGGGATATCAGCGGGCTCTATGGCCAAAACACGACTTAGAGCCTCCGCCGCCGCCGAAGTCCCTGCAAAGTTTGTACAAAGATAAGCATACATATATGTGTATACGAGTAATATGAAATATTACAAAGAAATACAGGAACATACCGATGCGCAAGGAAGCTTGCAGTATAGCTTGCTCAAGTCGACGCTCCTTCTCAAGGAGGTGTGCTCGCCGAGGTCCGAGGGTGGACTCATGGCCGCCGGTCCACAGTGAAAGCGCGTCCGCGGCGTCCTCCGAAGCAGCCTGTTTAAGGGCCCTTTCGCCCCATTCCTCCAAAGGGCCGATGAATCGTCGCCGGATCCACGGAGGGTCTTCGTAAAATATGACGGCGGGATGAGGCTTCTTCGGAATCCTTATGTTCTCCGACTCATCTTGAAAACGTCTTATAGCCTCAGCCAATTGTGCAGCTTCCTCGGCAGTTGAACTAGGAAAAAGTAAGCCAGCGTCTGATTCTTGCAGGGCCAATGGTTCGTCCTGAAGAATGGGCTGAGACTCTACTAAAGAGTCGTGCAAGTTGGTAGCCACTTTCCTCCGCCGCCTGGATCCAGAACCGACCGCCGAGGACGACCGTTTCCTCCCCCGTGGAGCCTTGGCGCGACGCCGACAGATTTCACCTTCAACGCCCTCACTCCCAACGCCCTCGCTTGGTGCTGCGACTGAGGACAACACGGCCATCGTCGATGCCACGGGCGGTGGTACTGCTACTGGCACCCTTTTACCTCTTGACTGAGCCCGGGTATCCAATGGCATACCAATTGTGGGAGTGAGGTCCACCTCCGACTCTCCCGGAATAAGCGCAACACCGGTGTCCCTCAGGGGAAAGCGGACCGGTGAGCGCGGCCGCGGCGGAACTCCCGTGGCCTGAACTGGAGCAGGAGCACCATAGCCAAGAAGCACCCTCTTCTTCTCAGCAATAATTAGGCTGACCCAATGAAGATACCAGCCCGTGAAGGACCCCACACATTGGGGCATATGGTCGGCTTCAGGAAACATGAAGCGGGAACCAGTGTTCAGCTTCACGAAATGATGAGCAGCATCACGAACAGCTTCGGGTGAAGGGACCAACGCGACTGTAAAAGCCTCGAAAGGAACGCCCTGATCATATCCAAGCTGCCGGGCGAAGTGGTGTGGGTTATACCGCATAAAAAGGGCCGCACTGTTCTGACGGAATACTAGATAACCTGGTCTAATCGTGTACAAGTGCGTGGCCTCCCGGGGCTTCAAAGAAGCACATCATCTTTCGACTGATCGCAGAGTTGTTGAACTGGACCTGAAGGAGAAGATAAGGCCCGGTCAATGAATACCAGTCCGCCCGTGCTGGCGTAAGGAGCGATCAACACGCGAATGGCCCCAAATTGAGTCGGGTCAGGGGCAGAAGCATCCACTAGCCGCATGAGCTGCGGGAAAGTTTAGGCGTCGTAAAATGCAGGTCTCTGGTGCGCAGCAAAAGCCCCCAACATGTGCATCTCAATCCAAGAGATGAAGTAATAAAGGGAGAAGTTTACTATGTCCATACCGTGAGTTGAGGTATTGGCCGCGGCGCCCAACCCATGATAGAGATGCGCTAGCGCCGGGATGCCTACGGCTAGCCGTGTCCCCTCAGCGATACGATAAGCCCGATAGATAACTGAGACTCTCATGAAGCGGTGATGTATGGGGATGACGAACCAGCTTAACCAAATACTGATAAAACCCACAAAGAATGTCTCATCGTCCATGCCGGGAGCTGCAATCGATTCGAAAGATACCGACGACATAATAGGAATGTAATACTGCGGCAAGTCCTCTTCCTTAGTCGGCCGCCTGTTCAAACTAAACCCAAAGGGGTCATTAGTGTTCGCAAACTTCGAAGCCGTCTTCGATAGGACATCCTCGCGAAAGAAGCAAGCGATAAAGCTCTTAAAGGTGATGCCCTGCTCCTCAGATTCTATGAACAGTTTTTCAAAGATGCCCAGGGCCTTGATCAAACTCGGGCGCTTGTGGCGGACGGCATTCTCAGTAGATAGGCCGTCGAGCATTGCGGGCTCGGTCTCAAAGACGTACTCGTCGGAAGGCAGCAATTCCTCATAAAGGGTCCCCCTGATTGGCAGCCCTAAGATCTCGTGAAATTCTTCCAAAGAAATCGAAACTTCGCGGTCCCCTAGGAGAAAAGTGTTAGTGGGGAGATTCCACTGGTTCAAGAAAGCCTTAACCCACCAGACGTGAGAGGATTGGTAGTGAAAGAGCGATGCATATATTGCCTGATAAAGTCCGACCCTCTGCATTCGCGCGCGATGGGTGGACAGGATGTAGCGAGCCCAAAGAAGATAGCCCGTGGGGTGTCGAGGGGTGAGCCCTATTTTGTAAATCTGCCCCCATGGTTGGGCCTCACCCTGGCAAATACGGCATTCCGGAATATCTATGGCCGGGATAGGATGATTCGGGATGCCCGTCGTCGAAGGCTCAAGTTGTCCCATCGGAGTCCAATTAGGCATCTCCACAGCAAAGACTGTCCTTGGAGAATCCATCGGCAGGAACGGATAGGTAGGCTCTGTCGGTACTTCGCAAAGGAAACTCCGGCAACCCCGAATGATGTGACCGTACCAGGTCCCCCATAAAAGTAAGTTGGTGCGATTCGGGTCATGAGCCCTGATCATTGCCATCACCTCTTCGTCAGATGGCGACTGGGCAAAAGCGGCCTCCGAGCGAGTGAAGGGGAAATACAGAACATACGTCATTGTACCTGAAATGAAATAAGGGGAAACAGTCAAAGCAAAGCCAACATCGTATATATACATATATATATATGATTATAAATATATATACATATATACATATATATATATATATACATATATATATATATAAGACAATGAAAGAAAAACGACAGCGGACTCATTTTATGGGACCACTGGTTACAAAACACATAGGTCCCACAAAATCAAGATGGCGGCTGGCTAATGATGAGGCAAAGCAATTACAATGAGACAAAATGGAATTAAATTCCCACAAAATCAAATGACCCTACACATCCCCCTAGGAGAAATCCATCTCGGACTCTGTAACAAATCAAACAGAATCAAGGGAATTAAATTCCCAGAAAAGCACCACTGTAGGCCTCTTCCTCTTGGTTACAGAGAGACAACTCAGGGCAAGAAAAACCCAAGGAGTTCTCTGGGAAGAACTAAGTTCTTCATAGGAATTAAATTCCTTTTGAAAAAAGGGAATTAAATTCCCAGAGACTTTTTTTTTAGAGCCAAAGCTCTTAGAAGATGGAATTAAATTCCAGGGAAAAGACAAACACCATAAACCCCCTGAAGATCAAAGAAACCCTAAAGGGCCTGTTGATTAAAGAATGAGTGGTTTTCTTTTTAAAGAACTTAAAAAAATGAGTTCTTGATTAAAAGGAAAAACTCTTGGTGTGGATTTAAAATCCAAAGAGTTCATATGAATGGAAGTTCTTCGATCGTTCAAAGATCATTGCCTGAAGAAAGGGTCTTTCTTGAACAGAGTTAAACTCTGAAAATATTCGAAGCAGAGAACTAAGCTCTGAGAAAAGAGAATTAAATTCTCAAAGGGAAAAGTTAGCAAGAAAGAAGATGAAAGAGTGGAGGCGCTTCTGAAGAGACCTTTGCATTTATAGGATGTGATAGGAAACGCTTCATCTCCCATATTCCCTAGACAGATCCAACGGTCACAAAAGTGACAGTGTTGCACTCATGTGCAGACACGTGAGAGCAACGCTGTGGGAGCATTTGTTCCCTGATTAAAAATCAGGAATTAGCTCAATGAGGTATCACGTGCTCACACGTGACCAATGGTCACGTGTTGACACGTGATAGTTAAAACAGAAATGAAAACAAACGGCTGAAGGAGGAGCCAATTGGGGGTCACGTGCTCACACGTGACCAAGGGTCACGTGCCAGCACGTGACAGGCTTTGAAAGCCTTACAGTTTAATAGAATTAAATTCTAAATTTCTCTAAAATCTTTCCAAATGGAAAAGGATTATGGGGAACCGTTGGATTAAAAATTCAGGGGTGATTAAATATCACCAATTTATGGAAAAATCTTAGACAAGGAAAGATTTCCCTAAATCTCACCGAAAATAACAAACAGAATATCTTTAGATTGAGAATCCAACGGTGAATAAAATTCACTGAATGATCTAAAGGATCATATTGATTATGAAAACAAACAAAATCTTTCAATGAAAGATTTACTAAACAAATTAATTCTTTTCCTTCTCCTATAAATAGGAGCCAAGGGGGGAGAATTTTGAAACAGGAGATAGAATTTTGGGATCTTGAAATTTCAGATAGATAAGAAAGGAGAATTTGATTCTCAACAAAGAAAACCCTAGGTGAGAAAAGAAAGGGGATCAAAACTTCAAACAGAGAATTTAATTTTCAAAGTCTAAGAGTTTAACTCTTTTGCAAAAAGAATTTAGTTCTTTCTCTAGTTGAAAATCTGCAGAAGCAAATCTTCCCATAGGTTGAGAATTTAATTCTTATCGGGTTGAGATTTTGCCATGCAGATCCAAGACTTAGAGGAAGAATGGAGTTCAGAGAATTTAATTCTCCCAAATTTACAGGAATTTAATTCCCCCAAGATATGAAATTAGGGTTTAACCCTATATGAGAATTTAATTCTCTCAAAACTCACAGGAATTTAATTCCTTCATGATAACACTAGGATTTAACCCTATATGAGAATTTAATTCTCCTGAAATTAGAAGAATTTAATTCCTTCAAGATGGATAAACTAGGGTTTAACCCTAATTGAGAATTTAATTTTCTCCAATTCACAGGAACTTGATTCCTCCTAAAATGAAATTAGGGTTTCACCCTATACAAGAATTTAATTCTTTTGCATATATGGGAATTTAATTCCTCTAAAGAAATTAGAGTTAACCCTACATAAGAATTTAATTCTTTCATAATGGGAATTTAATTCCTCCAGAATCATAATTAGGGTTTAACCCTACAGAGAATTTAATTCTTAAAGATAAAAAGATTTAAAAGATCTCCCTACATGCAAAGAATCGAGGTCACGTGTCCACATGTGACCCTTGGAAAGATCCCAGAAAAGGAGAAGAAAAGAAGCTTTGAGGCAATGTCTCACGTGCTCCCACGTGACCTCCAAAACACAGAGAGAAAAAGCAAAAGAAATCTAAGCTTTGGGCGCTCTCACGTGTCCCCACGTGAACCCTCAGCAAGTGCTTTAACAATCAGTGCATAAATGTCCATCACGTATCGACACGTGATGCTCAGAATTAAAAAAAAGTGTTTAACACTTATTCGCAAAGCAAAAGTAAAGGGGATCTGGTCCCACCTCTGGGTGCCCTCACGTTGCCCCACGTGACCCATTCCTATTTAGTGTTTAAACACTAATTTAAAGGACTTATCTCCAGTGTTTAACACTGTCATTTTCTAGTGTTTAACACTGACTTGATAGCTTTATTTCCAGTGTTTAACACTGATTTATTTCTAGTGTTTAACACTAATTTGAGGGTCTATCTCCAGTGTTTAACAATGTGGTTCTCTAGTGTTTAACACTACTTTTAGCCAAATTGGCTAAATTTCCATAGGCAAAAGCCCCCTCTTAAACTGAATCTTAAAGTTGAGTAAAAACTCAGAGCTATAATGTTGGATGCTCAATCAAAGATAAAAAAATGTTACCAAAATCTTCAAACTCTTGTTTAGCATTGCTAAATAATATTGGCTGAAATTAGACAAATGTCTAATGGTCCAACAGAGGGCCAATATTCCAAACTTAATTGGACTTAGCCCAAGTTGGCCATAAGTCCTCAATTCAGACTTAACTGAGCCAATGTGATCATAATATAATTAATTGATCTTAGTTCCAAATTGGACTACAGATCATTTAATCCACCTTGGTTCAAGGGTACATCTCTTCACTCCTTTGATATTTGTCGTTGTAATTCCTCAATGTCTTCAAAGAGGTGACGGGTCCCGGCAACCACACATTTCACGGACTGTGGGGTCCTTAAACTCATGGACTATGATGTCCTTAACCTCAACCGTGATGTCTTAAAACTAACATTGGATTGTGGGGTCCTTAAGCCCACGGACTATGATGTCCTTAAGCTCGACCGTGATGTCTTAAAACTAACATTAAACTGTGGGGTCCTTAAGCCCACGGACTATGATGTCCTTAACCTCGACCATGATGTCTTAAAACTAACATCGGACTGTAGGGTCTTTAAGCCTACGGACTATGATGTCCTTAACCTCGACCATGATGTCTTAAAACTAACATCGGACTGTAGGGTCTTTAAGCCCACGGACTATGATGTCCTTAACCTCGACCGTGATGTCTTTAAACTAACATCGGACTGTGGGGTCTTTAAGCCCACGGGCTATGATGTCCTTAACCTCGACCGTGATGTCTTTAAACTAACATCGGACTGTGGGGTCCTTAAGCCCATGGACTATGATGTCCTTAATCTCGACCGTGATGTCTTTAAACTAACATCGGACTGTGGGGTCCTTAAACTCATGGACTGTGATGTCCTTAATCTCGACCGTGATGTCTTTAAGCTAACATTGGACTGTGGGGTCCTTAAACTCATGGACTGTGATGTCCTTAACCTCGACCGTGGTGTCTTTAAACTAACATCGGACTGTGGGGTCCTTAAGTCCATGGACTATGATGTCCTTAACCTCGATCGTGATGTCTTAAAACTAACATCGGACTGTGGGGTCCTTAAGCCCATGGACTATGATGTCCTTAACCTCGATCGTGATGTCTTAAAACTAACATTAGACTGTGGGGTCCTTAAATCCATGGACTATGATGTCCTTAACCTCGACCGTGATGTCTTAAAACTAACATCGGACTGTGGGGTCCTTAAGCCCATGGACTATGCTGTCCTTATCCTCGACCGTGATGTCTTTAAACTAACAATGGACCGAGATGTCCTTAAACTAACATTGGACCGTAACGTCCTTAAACTAATCGACCGGAATGTCCCTAAACTAAACAACAGAGCCCAAATGTCCTTTGTTTGATCTAAACAGTCCCGTTAAGTTGATGTTAGTCTAAAATAAGACCAACGTATCCTTAACAAACGTTTAAGTTGATCTTAATCTCAAATGAGGCTAACGTATCCTTAAACCCAAACCCCCAAACCTAAATCTAAGAAAGAAACGGATTTGGACTAGTCCACGCCCTACGGACGACAACATAAATTAGTCTCCGTATACAATCCACGGGCAACCAAACACAAAACAAACACCCACGACACGAAATGACCATCTGGAGAAGGAGAAAGTTGTTACCGCGATGCGGTAGCGTAATTAACTGCAGGGGCTTGCGCCTGCACGGAAGAGCGATCCCACAATCAAAAACCCCTCAAACGAGGGGGAATCTGACGAAGTCTGCTACATCGGCCACATCCGTTTAAACCTTCGATGCATGGTGCCATAAATCGACTTGGCATCTTCGGAGAGGTGGACAGATAGCACCAATTAGTATCTGCCCCGAATTTCAGGCAAGACGGACCTACGCGGTCGCGTCTCCGTGATTCAGAAGGGAACAAGCACTAAACCCTTCATTATAGCTGTGGGCTTTACTCTGCATATCATATGAAATGATCAATTTTGAGGTTCAGTTGAAGGAGAGGCTTGCCTCTGGAGAACTTAGCCAATTTGGGCTAAAATTGGCTTTAAAATAGTGTTAAACACTAGAGGTTATTTGGCGATCACGTGCTCCCACGTGATGTACTGAAAATAGTGTTAAACACTAAGGACGAAGCGCTTAAAGTAGTGTTAAACACTAAAATTGAATTGAACATGTGGGGTCACGTGAGGCACCTGAAGATGGGGCCAGACTTCCTTTATTTTATTCTCAAAATCTGCAAATAAGTGTTACACACTTAGCCTTTGTAATCATCATGTGTGGACACGTGATAGTGCCCAATGGGTATTAATTCCTCTGTTTTCCTTCTTTTGCCCCTTATAAAAAAGGTGTTAGTCAGGAGTCACTTGGGGACACGTGAGGCGCCCTGAATCAGTATTGCCTTTGGCTTTATTCCTTTCATTTTTGAGGGTCACGTGTGGGCACGTGAGGCATTACCTCCGAGCTTTTTCTTCTTCATTTTGAGGAGTCTATTTGAGGGTCACGTGGGGGGCACGTGACCTAGTCTCGTTCGTTCATTTCTGATCATTGAAGGAAGGGCCACGTGTTTCCACATAACCAGGTTTACGTGCAAGGATAATTTAAGTCCATTGTTTGAGAATTAAATTCTTTGGTAGGGTTAAATCCTAATTTTGTTTTGAGGAATTAAATTCCTATGTTTATGGAAGAATTAAATTCTTATGTAGGGTTAAACCCTAATTTCACTTAAAGGAATTAAATTCCTTTGTATTTGGAGGAATTAAATTCCCTAAACTCAATTCTCTCTCTAGGTTTTGGATCTGCATGACAGAATCATCCCGATGAGAATTAAATTCTCAACTTATAAGGAGATCTGCTTCTGCAGATCTTCAACCAAAGGAAGAACTAAGTTCTTATTCAGAAGAGTTAAACTCTTAATTTGAGAATTAAATTCTCTTTTATTTTGTGAGAGCTTGTAGAACGAACTTCTTCTTTTTCTTCTCACCTAGAGTTTTTTTTTTCTCTGAAGAGATCTTCTTTTCTCTTGAGAATTAAATTCTCCTCTCTTTTTTCTCTCTGTTGTTGTATCTCTCCAAAAAAAGTCTTTCTTTTTTTCTCTTTTCTTCTTGGCTCCTATTTATAGGAGAAAGAAAAGAATCAATTTGTTTAGTGAATTTTTCATTGAAAGATTTTGGTTGTTTTTGTAACCAACATGATCATTTAGATCATCTAGTGAATTTTATTCACCATTGGATATTTAATCCAAAAGATATTTTATCTGTTATTCCTGGAAAATTTCAGGAAAATCTTTCCTTGTATAGATTCTTTCCATAAATTGGTAATTTTTAATCACCATTGGATTTTTAATCCAACGGTGCTCCATTTTACAGAGCACCATCTTTTTTGTTTGGAAAGATTTAAAGAAATATTTTTCCAGTTAGGGTTCTCGATTCCCTCTTAATTAGAATTTAATTCTATTATTTCAGAGATCTTAGGATCACATCACGTGTTGACACGTGACCCCCTCGATTAAGCATTTGACCAGAATTTAATTCTGTTGTTTTAAAGAACTCAGGAATTATCACGTGTCAGCACGTAACCCTTGATCACGTGTGAGCACGTGATGCCCCATTGGGGTTTTTCCTTGCTGCTTTATTATACTTTTAATTCTTTTCAGTGAGTTTAAAGACCCATCACGTGTTGGCACGTGACCCCATTATTAGAATTTAATTCTTATTAGCCAGAGAACTTGGGAACCCATCACGTGTCTGCACGTGACCTGTGGTCACGTATGGGCATGTGATGCCCCATTAGGGTATTCCCTGCTGTTTTGTTATACCTTTTAATCCCTTTCATTGGGTTTAAAGGTCCATCACGTGTGGGCACGTGACTCCTGGCACGTGACTCCTGTTGATTAGAATTTAATTCTATTATAACATAGTCCCCAAGAAACCATCACGTGTCAGCACATGACCCTTGGTCACGTGTGAGCACGTGATGCCCCATTGGGTTTTTTCCTGATATTTTTATGAGGGAACAAATGCCCCCACAACGTTGTTCTCACGTGAGTGCAACGCTGTAACTTTTGTGGCCGTTGGATCTGCCAAGGGAAGGGGGCAGATGAATCATTTCCCATCACGTCCTATAAATGCAGGGGTCTTTTCAGAAGCGCCTCCACTCTTTCATCTTCTTCCTTGCTTGTTCTTACTTTGAGAATTTAATTCTCTCTCTCAGAGCTTAGTTCTCTGTCCCAATTTTTTTTTCCAGAGTTTAACTCTGTCCAAGAAAGAATCCTTTCTTCAGGTAATGGTTTTGAGCAGCCGAAGAACTTTTATACATAAAAGAACTCTTTTTTAATTTTAAATCCACACCAAGGGTTTTTCCCTTCAAAGAACCCATTTTTCTAATCTTTAGGAGTGCACAATCACTGGGTAGCAAACCCCATTGTTAGGCATTTTTCTGATCTTAGGGGTTTGATGACGGCCTTTGTTTCTCTCTGTAATTTAATTCCATTTCCAAGAGCTTAGCTCTTCCAATTTTCTGGGAATTTAATTCCTTTAAAGAACTTAGTTCTTCACAGAGAACTTCTTGGGATGTTCTTGCCCTGAGTCGTTCTTTGCAAAAAACAAAAAAAAATTCAGAGAGATCCTTCTTGATTTGCATAGGGTTCTGCAGTGGGTTTTCTCCTTAATCGCACAAATTTGAATTTGTTGGTCACTTAACAGAACTTGTCTTCCCAAGAATTTGTTTAAATCTTAATGTCTGACTTTCCTCATTACTAATCTTTCACTGATGTTTCTTTTCAGGCACTATGGCTGTTCATCTATATAGTCTGAACGAATTTATTTCCTATGAGGATATTCGCGTACAGGGCCATTGTCAGAACCAAGAGTTTATAGATGCCCAATGTGCGGAGATTATGGATCGTCTGTATGCACACAACAGTCGACTGCTTCCTCGCCGCTCCGCTCTCTTGAAAATCGTAGTGGGAGCAATTTAGGAAGCACTTCCTGGGTTTTACAAAGCCATGCCACTTAATGCGTTGGATGATGCTGAAGATAAAGTGCATTCAGTGTATCTATCGGGCCTGATCTCGAAGAAACGGCGAGATAACCTCGTTGATATTCTGTATCAAACTTTCCAACAGACGATGATAATCGCCTCTTATCAAAGGGAGGAGGACATTGGCGAGGATCTCGACACTCGTGATCGCGAGAGGATGCATACGAGAATGGTCAGAAAGGCCAGAAAGATTCTAGATGACCTCTCTTTTGAATTTCTCAATCCGTGTCCCGGATTTGATGTCTTACCATTGTAAATATTTCCTCTTATTTTTGTATGAACCTTTAAAGTATGAATGATAAGTCTTTCTTTTCCCTTTGTGTTCGCATGCTTTCTTTATGAAATTTTGTCATATCGTTGTTGCTGCTCACGTGTTTGGCATGTGAGGCATTGTTGGGGATTTCAATCTCACATCGGCACCCACTCACGTGTTATTCACGTGCGACATTGTTTTACCTTTCAGTGCATATCAAGGTTGGTGCTCACGTGCTCTGCACGTGAGGCCCTATTGATGGGGTTGTTTAATTTCCCATGCAATCTTTTCTGTGTATGACATTGAATGCAGAGAGGGAACTTTGGAAATAGTTCCACCTCTTTGATTTCCAATACCTTTCCTTTTTCCGGGTCTTGGAAATAGTTCCATCATGCAATATTTTCCGTCATCAGCATTTAATGCTCCCCTTTATAACCCGAAGCCATAGTTTTCTTTCTCTCTTCACAGAGAAATCCATTTACAACTTAGGATGATTTATCTTGAGGAAACAACTAAGTGTTATGGCTTGCAACCGCCCCCATGCTCGTCGATAACCATGGGAGGTACCCGTTGAGGAGATGATTCCTCGCTTTGCTGCACGACTAGTGGATCCCCTTCTTACCGATACCGAATATGACGTGGTGATGTATGAACTCCTGATCCGTAGGGGATCCCCTCTTCCAATGGGCTCCATTTGGCTATGGACGATTCTTCTTGCCGTGCTTGCTGACATCCCTCCTCACCCAGCAAAGATGACCCTGGCAATCCTTGATGCGGCCGAAGACAAGCTCGAGTGTTTTTATGAGGCGTGCCTAATTACTCAGGCTCTGAAAGACTGCTCGGTCCATCTGTTGGTCCAGATAAGAGCTCGGCGGGCTATTATGTCTGCCTTTGCGGATGGACATGACGCTAATCGGTGGGGAGCCACCCCTCATGAAAATCATCATTTCGATGTGCTGGAGAAGGCAGAGAGGGGGTTAGAAAATTTTGTATTTTGTTTTGTTAACCCTTGTGCCACTGATCCTTTGTTTAGTGACCTTTTCCCGGCAGCGTAGTATGTTTAAATCCATGTACTCTTTTTATCATTAGCTGTTGCGTGCTTTCTGTTGAATTTTCATGTTTGTCGGATACTCGTACGTGTGCCTTGCTTGCGTAAATGAGCTTTATATTTTTCCCATGGGAAATTTCTTTAATTGCGAGCACTATCGTCATGTTGCATGCACATCAGTGCTTTGGGTATCATTTCCTTTTAAACATTCATACAGTTGCAAATGCATGCTTGATAGGATATACATCGGAGACTTTACTTGTTGCTTCCCATGTCAGGTGGTTTGTGCTTGTTTTATATCGAGTATTGTCATCGAATGGAAGCTTGCTTATATAGTCTTGAAAGTACGCGCCTTCCTTCAGAGGTTGTGGCTGCAAATGCGAGCTTACGGGGGCTGATTGAGCGGTGCGCTGCGAATATGCTGTCATGCGAGAAGAAGCTCAGCCGAAAGTTTTCGGAGAGGGAGCTGTCTTCCAAAGCGCTGAGGGAACTTCAAGCTAATCTTACGGCCAAGACCACTCAGGTGTATGAACTTTGGCGGGTGCTTCAAGAAGCTATCAGGGAAGTGGTAGCCATTAATAAAGCCGTCATTTTCACTCGCGAAATGTTCGAAGTTCATAAGGTTACCAAAAAGGAGCTTGAAAGTCGGCTTCCCTCGTACCAAGCCCAACAGGCTCAAGTGGAGGCCCGTCTCTTGACGATAATAAATCTTGAAGCCGAGGCTAGGCGGAAAAAAGATGAACTGGCAAATCTACTAAATCGTCCGCCGGTTTGAAAAAATTGTATATTTTCCTTTTTACTCTTCTTTTGTACATACTCCTGAATGTAAGTATTTTTTTTCTGATTCTTTCATAAATTGTACTTTGTATTCATTTTGATTCATGAATAAAAGACATATTTTGCTTCATGATGGTGTGTCCCTTTTAGTAAATGCATATTGTGGATAATCTATTTCGATTTCTTTATAGGACAGCGATGGCTTAGGAGTCAGGTTCAGATCTGTCTCTTAAGGCTTTCCAACTTTATGAGCCGTGAGGGTCTCATAAATGTATTTCTCCTTAAGAATCGTGAGGATTCCTAAGTGTATTTTCTTTTCTTGTCGGAGAGTGTGGCTCATAGAAAATCTACCTTGACCCGTAAGCGAAGCAACGATGGCTTGGGAGACAGGGTTAGGATCTGCCTCCTAAGACTTTTCAACTTTATGAGCCGTGAAGGTCTCATAAAGAATTTTCTCTCTACAGGTCGAGAGGATCCCGTAGGTGTAATTTCTCCTTAAGAATCATGAGGATTCCTAAATGCGTTTTCTCTTGAGAGTCGTAAGGATCTCACAACAGAATTTTCTTCCTTACAAGTTGAGAGGACTCGTAAGTGATTATTTCTTTTCTTGTCGGAGAGTGTGGCTCGTAGAAAATCTACCTTGACCTCTCTGCGAAGGAACAATGGCTTGGGAGACAGGTTTAAGATCTGCCTCCTAAGACTTTTCAACTTTATGAGCTGTGAGGGTCTCATAAAGGTACTTCTCCTTACGAGTCGTGAGGATCTCGTAAGTGTAATTTCTCCTTAAGAACCGTGAGGATTCCTATGTGCGTTTTCTCTTGAGAGTCGTAAGGATCTCACAAAAGAGTTTTCTCCCTTACGAGTTATGAGGACCCGTAAGTGGTGGATGAGGTTGACATTATCCGCATTTCACAGAATCTGGGGTTGCCCTGGCCATTTCCCACGGGGTCAAGATTGACTTTAGCCGTGTTCTATGGGACCAGGATTTGCTCTGGATGCTTCCCACGGGGTCAGGATTGACATTAGCCGTGTTCTGCAAGGACCAGGATCCGCTCTGGACGCTTCCCACGGGGTCAGGATTGACATAAGCCGTGTTCCACTAGACCGGGATTTGCTCTGGACGCTTCCCACGGGGTCAGGATTGACATAGCCGTGTTCCGTAAGGACCAGGATCCGCTCTGGACGCTTCCCATGGGGTCAGGATTGACATAAGCCGTGTTCCACAGGACCATGATTTGCTCTGGATGCTTCCCACGGGGTCAGGATTGACATTAGCCGTGTTCCGCAAGGACCAGGATCCGCTCTGGACGCTTCCCACGGGGTCAGGATTGATATAAGCCGTGTTCCACGAGGCCAGGATTTGCTCTGGACGCTTCCTACGGGGTCAATATTGACATAGCCGTGTTCCGTAAGGACCAGGATCCGCTCTGGACGCTTCCCACGGGGTCAGGATTGACATAAGCCGTGTTCCACGAGACCAGGATTTGCTCTGGACGCTTCCCACGGGGTCAGGATTGACATAGCCGTGTTCCGCAAGGACCAGGATCCGCTGTGGACGCTTCCCACGGGGTCAGGATTGACATAAGCCGTGTTCCACAGGACCTGGATTTGCTCTGGATGCTTCCCACGGGGTCAGGATTGACATTATCCGTGTTCTGCAAGGACCAAGATCTGCTCTGGATGCTTCCCACGGGGTCAGGATTGACATAAGCCGTGTTCCACTAGACCAGGATTTGCTCTGGACGCTTCCCACGGGGTCAGGATTGACATAGCCGTGTTCCATAAGGACCAGTATCCGCTCTGGACACTTCCCACGGGGTCAGGATTGACATAAGCCGTGTTCCACAAGATCAAGATTTGCTCTAGATGCTTCCCACGGGGTCAGGATTGATATTAGTCATGTTCCGCAAGGACCAGGATCCGCTCTGGACGCATCCCACGGGGTCAGGATTGACATAAGCCGTGTTCCACGAGGCCAGGATTTGCTCTGGACGCTTCCTATGGGGTCAGGATTGACATAAGACATGTTCCACTAGACCAGGATTTGCTCTGGATGCTTCCCACGGGGTCAAAATTGACATTAGCCGTGTTCCGCAAGGACCAGGATCTGCTCTGGACGCTTCCCACGGGGTCAGGATTGACATAAGCCGTGTTCTACGAGACCAGGATTTGCCCTGGACGCTTCCCACGGGGTCATGATTGACATAAGCCGTGTTCCACTAGACTAGGATTTGCTCTGGACGCTTTCCACGGGGTCAGGATTGACATAGCCGTGTTCCACGAGACCAGGATTTGCCCTGGACGCTTCCCATGGGGTCAGGATTGACATAAGCCGTGTTCCACTAGATCAGGATTTGCTCTGGACGCTTCCCACGGGGTCAGGATTGACATAGCCGTTTCCACGAGACCAGGATTTGTTGACTTTATCCGCATTTCACGGAGTCGGGGGTTGACTCTCGGTTGTCTGTGCACCGCCGAGTCATGGAACTGGGAATTGCCACGGTTCCGCTTTGCTAATGTTGCGTCTGTTGTAATGAGACGAATGTTGAGATGATCTCCAGGCTGTCTGTGAACCGTCGAGATTTGGCTTCTTTTTCTGATGGAGCCTGGTGGGAAGGTATGGTTCCCTCCTTGTTTGTGCCCCTGGATTGTATACAGGGATCGATGTGATCTCACCTGTAGGGCAAACAATTTCATTTTATATATTTTTCTTTCCGCGATGCTCTATCATTTCAGCTTTTATATCGTGAAAGTCGCGATTACCCAATCATTTCGGCTATTTTTCGCGGTGCCCAATCATTTCGGCTATTTGTTTTATTTACTCGCTACTTTTTATTGCGAGTTGTCCAATCATTTCGGCTATTTTTGTGTGCATATATTTTTACTTGCTGATTTTGTTGCAAGTTGCCCCATCATTTCGGCTATTTTGTATGCATTTATGGCTCGCTAGCTTTTCGCTGCGAGCTTGGGATTGGACACCGATTTCGGCATCAGTATCGCTACAACTGGGATATTGCCAGGAGCGAATCATCATTTGCCTCTGTCAATATCGAACAAAGGTGGCTTAGCGAACAGGGTTAGGATCCTGTCGACTAAGGCTTTTGACTTCATGAGCCGTAAAGGTCTCATAAAGGTATTTCTCCCTACGAGTTGTGAGAATCTCGTAGGTGCGTTTTCTCCTTAAGAATCGTGAGGTGTCTTAAGTGTATGGTCCCTTATAAGTCGTAAGGATCTTACAAGAGTGTTTTCTCCTTATAAGTCGAGAGGACTTACAAGTGTCTTTTGCGATATGAGCATATCCTTAGTCTCTGGTGGGACTTTGTTAGGGAAATGTTTATTCGCGCCCGTAGATTGTATACAAGGGTCAATACTGAACCACTTGTAGGGCAGCATTGGAGGTTGTGATGGCTTAAGAACAGGTTCAGATCCCTGTAGCTTAAGGCTTTTGAATCCTATGAGCCGTGAGGGTCTCAAAGGAGGGTTCTCCTTACGAGTCGAGAGGATCTCGCAAGTGTAATTTCTTCTTAGGAATCGTGGGGATCCCTAAGTGTGTTGCTCCGTTGTGAGTCGTAAGGATCTCATGCAGATGGTTTCTCCTTACAAGGTCGAGAGGACCTTGCAAGTGTCTTTTAACGAGCTTGCGCCCTTTCGGGTTTTCACAAAACTCGCCGGTAGCCCTGCTGTTTTTACTCACGGAGCCCTTTCGGGTTTTCATCCGTATCCATTTTGCTTATGAACATACCATTTTCTTCTTTTTTTATTATTTTTATTATTATTATTTTTTTTGTCAGCCTTGGGATGCTGCGATCCGTAGTAGTTTATCGACGTCTCGGTCAATAGCCAGTTTTAGGATATAGTGATCCATTGTTAGTTTAAGGACGTTTCGGTCCGTCGCCAGTTTTAGGATATAGTGGTCCATCATTAGTTTAAGGAAGTTTCGGTCCGTCGTCAGTTTTAGGACATAGTGATCCATCGTTAGTTTAAAGACGTTTCTGTCCGTTGCCAGTTTTAGGACATAGCGGTCCATCGTTAGTTTAAGGATGTTTCGGTCCGTCGCCAGTTTTAGGACATAGTGGTCCATTGTTATTATAAGGACGTTTTGGTCCGTTTGCTGGCTACTACTTATAGAGTTTGGGCTTATGAAGATAGCGAGCGGACATAGGCGTCGTCATCTATCGTTGACTTAGGCCGTGACTCGTTAGGCGTAGTATTTCTTCAAGAAGTGACCGTTTATTGGCCTGAAAGGTCTTTCACCATGCATGTCCATAAGAAGATAGGCTCCACCCTGGTAAACTTTGTCTATGATAATACGGGCCTTCATAGTTCGACTCGAATTTCCCCCGCTTGGCACGATTGGGGATCATAGGTCTTTTGACCACTAGCACGAGTTCGTCTTGGCGGTATGTTCTAGGCCTAGTCAGTCTCTCATATGAGCGCGTCATCTTTGCTTTATAAGCCTCCAGATTTTGTTGCGCCATCAGTCTGGTTTCATCAAGGGCATCGAGTTCCTCAAGCCGAAGGTGGGCATTTTCTTCGTTCGTTAGCTCGTAATGAACCGCCACTCGCAAAGAGGGTAACTCTATCTCGAGGGGGAGTACTGCTTCTGTGCCGAATACCAATGCATACGGCGTTGTGTTCGTGGCTGTTTTGAACGTAGTTTGATACGCCCAGAGAGCTTCATGCAGTCTCTCGTGCCAGTCCTTCTTATTTCGAGACACTGTCTTTTTCACGATCTTCGTTAAGGTCTTGTTGAAATCTTCAGCTAGACCGTTAGCTCGGGGATTATAGACCGAAAAGTATCTCCAGTCTATATTATGCTGTTGTGCGAAGCGGCTGATCTTGTGGCTTCTGTAGGATGGCCCGTTATCGGAGATAATCCGTCGCGGAGTGCCGAACTGATAAATGACGTGTGTCTTGAAGAAATGGAGGATATTCTCCGTCTTCACTTCTCTTAGTGGTACTACTTCTGCCCATTTGGAGAAGTAATCGGTTGTTGCCAGTATGAACCGATGTCCTCTGGACGATACTGGTTCAATGGCCCGATTATGTCAGTTCCCCACATTTCGAATGGCCAGCTAGCCATCGTTGGATGTAGCGGATTTGGATGCTGGTGAATAAAATCCCCGTGAATTTGGCACGAGTGGTACTGCTTCGCGTATTCAAGAAAGTCCTGGATCATCGTGGGCCAATAGTAGCCCATCCTTTTGATCTTTAGTTTCATCTTTGGCCCGGCTTGGTGAGAACCGCAGAGGCCGTCGTGAGTTTCTTGGACGACTCACTTTGCCTCTTCAGGTCCCAGGCATCTTAGCCACAGGGAGTCGAACGATCTTTTATATAGAGTATCATTGACAAAGGCAAAAGATAAAGCTCGTTTCATGAGCTGATGTCTTGAAGACGCATCTTCAGGCGTTCGACGGGATTTGAAGTAGTCTATAAAGACTTCTCTCCAATTCTTAGCATTTTCCTGGTCTTTTATTTGTAGGGTCATTTGCTCGGTAGCTCCCTTTTCTTCAGAAGACTCCGGAGATATTTCTGCCGGTGCAAGAACCCGACGGCTTTGCACAACGATCCTCACGTCATCGAGGTTCTCGTCGGCCAATTCTGTAGCGAGCTTGGCTAATGCATCCACTTTGCTGTTTTCTGCACGCGGTATACTTTTCAGCATGTAGGAGGGAATTTGAGTCAGTAGCAGCTGCACTCTTTCGCCATACTTCACCAGATCTGGCTTGCACGTTTGATAGTCGCCGTTTACTTGACTAACGACCAGTTGGGAGTCTCCGTATATGAGGAGATTCTCAATTCCCATGTCGACGGCGATCTCAAGACCTGCTATCAAAGCTTCATATTCGGCTTCATTGTTCGTCCTCGACTCTGTTAAGGAGAAGGCAAAGCGCATTATCCCTCCTTGTGGAGTCACGAAGATGAGGACCACCCCGGATTTGATTATGGGGGTGCTTTGTTTGCGCTTCTTCATGGAAGATGCTCCATCAAAATAGAGTTCCCACTGGGTATCATTTTCTCTTCTCTCCCCGTCGATTGTGTCAAACGCGTGTTCGTCTTGCAATTCACAGTTCAAGGGAGAGTCAGCAGGTATCGGATGCTTAGCGAGAAAGTCGGCGATGGCCTGGTCTTTTACTGCCTTGAGAAGACGATAAGTTATCGAGAACTCCATCAAGAGCAAGGCCCATTTAGCGAGTCGTCCTGTTAGTATGGCCTTTGACATCAAATATTTGAGAGGATCCACGTTTGATATGAGATGGACCTCATGCTCTAAAGCATAGTGCCGGAGCTTTGTTATCGCAAAGATTAACGCCAGGCAGTGTTTTTCGATGGGGGACTAATTGCTTTCTGCCCCCAGGAGAACGCGACTCAAATAGTAGAGGGCTCTCTCCTTCCCTTGGTCATTCTCTTGTGCCCACAGAGCGCCTAAAGAACCTTCGAGGGCAGTTGTATACAGAATGAGGGGTTTTCCCTTGACTGGAGCGGTCATCACTGGAGGATTCTGCAGGTATTGCTTGATTTCGTCGAGTGCGCATTGGCATTTGTGATCACAGATGAAAGGGGTTCCTTTCTTCATTATATGACTGTAAGGACGGCACTTGCCGGAGAGATTGGCTATGAATCGCCGGATATACGCGAGCTTTCCTTGGAGAGACTGCAGTTGCTTGAGAGTTCTTGGCGGAGGCATTTCCATGATCGCCTCGATCTTCGAAAGGCCTATCTCGATGCCTCGGTGTCGGACGATGAATCTCAGGAACTTGCCTGAGGAAACTCCGAATGCGCATTTGAGAGGATTCATCTTCAAGTTGTATTTTCGAAGGCGCTGAAACACGATCTTCCGATGCTCTAAATGTTCCTCGTATGATTTGCTTTTAACTACGAGATCGTCGATATAGCATTCGACGATTTCATGTATGAGGTCATCGAAGATCTTCGTCATGGCCCTCTGATAGGTGGCTCCGGCGTTCTTTAGACCGAAAGGCATCACCTTGTAGCAAAATATGCCCAAAGGGGTCCAGAAAGCGGTATGCTTCTGGTCCTCGGGATGCATCTTTATCTGATTGTATCCTGATGAGCCGTCCATAAAGGAGAAAACTTCGTGAGTGGACGTATTATCTATCATCAGCTCAGTGACCGGTACTGGAAAGTCGTCCTTCGGGCAAGCTTTGTTGAGATCCCGAAAGTCCACACATATGCGCACTGTCCATTTTTCTTCATCACCAGGAAGATGTTGGCGATCCAGTCAAGATATTGAACCTCTTGGATGAAGCCGGAGTCGATTGGCTTCTTGACCTCGGCATTGATGTTCATCTCAAGCTCGAGCCACATTCTTCTCGGTACTTGTTTGATCGGCTTGACGTCCGGAGATATAGCCAATTTGTGCACAACGATTTCTGGATCGAGCCCCGACATCTCTGAATAGTTCCATGCGAAGCAGTCTTTATACTGCATGAGCACGTCTTTAAGCGTAGCCACTTTTTCTTCAGACAACAGCTCACTGACGATCGTCGGCTGTGGGTCGTTTACCGTTCCCAAGTTAATTTTTCTGAGGTTATCTGCAGTAGTATGTATCCCATCTTCCAGCTCTTTTAGCGCCGGTGGAAACTCGGAGATCACCTCTTCATCATCGTTTTTGAAGCACCAGGGGAGATCAGCGATATCTTCGCATATTCCTTCTCCTGACATCGTTATCATGCGACGGGTGCGAGATCGCTTCCAAGACCGATGTTGATCTGGTTCTGCTCTCATCGCATAAGTGGCTCTTGATTCATGCTTCTGTGGCGGGCTTACCCTCCAACTGTTGGATAAAGCGAACCTTCCTTGTTGATATTGGTCTTCAACCCAGTTCTTGAAGGTGAAGCAGTCTTCGAGAGGATGTCCTATTGCTCGGTGATAAGAGCAATAGTCTGGGTGAGAGACCTTATCTGCTTGCTCGGGGTGCTTGCACTCCGGGAGTGTCATCATCTGATGTTTTATGACAAGATTGAATATCTTCTTTGTCTTGTCTTGGGGAAAAGAATATTCTCGACCCATCTTCTTTAT
Source organism: Agapanthus africanus (assembly GCA_030015575.1). Taxonomy (NCBI): domain Eukaryota; kingdom Viridiplantae; phylum Streptophyta; class Magnoliopsida; order Asparagales; family Amaryllidaceae; genus Agapanthus; species Agapanthus africanus. The sequence goes on from JASDDO010000016.1 coordinate 581,923,973, forward strand.
AAGAGACGGGTCCCAGCTACCCGATTCTTGATCGCGTGGCATCTTAGATCCGCTACGCTGATGTCGAATGTTTTTTTTCCGTTCGTTGGTTTATTTTTGCATCGGCGCCGGGTCTTTTGTATGACGGGCTGGTGACGAAGAGCATTGTCATTTTCCACGGCCTGCTGAAGGAGGCGCTGCGTCCTGGCTTTCTCATAAATAGCCATTTCGCGGCTATGGTCATCACGGACCTTTTGACCTGCTTCCCTTATCAGCTTGTCCATCTGTTCTTTGCTCCCCTCCGAAAGACAGCACAAGAGACGCGATAGATGTCTTGCCTGAAATTCGGGGCAGATACTAATTGGTGCTATCCGTCCACCTCTCCGAAGATGCTAAGTTGATTTATGGCACCGTGTATCGAAGGTTTAAACGAATGCGGCCGATGTAGCAGACTTCGTCAGATTCCCCCTCGTTCGAGGGGTTTTCGATTGTGGGGACGCTCTTCTCTGCAGGCGCAAGCCCCTGCAGTTAATTACGCTACCGCATCGCGGTAACAACTTTCTCCTTCTCCAGATGGTCACTTCGTGTCGTGGGTGTTTGTTTTGTGTTCGGTTGCCCGTGGATTGTATACGGAGACTAATTTGTGTTGTCGCCCGTAGGACGTGGATTAGTCCAAATCCGTATTTTCTTAGATTTGGGTTTAGGGTTTTGGTTTAAGGATACGTTAGCCTTCTTTGAAGCTAAGGTCAACTTAAACATTTGTTAAGGACACGTTAGTCTAATTTGAGACTAAGATCGACTTAACGGGATCGTTTAAATCCAACAAGAGAGCATTTGGACTCCATTGTTTAGTTTAGAGACATTGCGGTCGATTACCAGTTTAAGGACATGATGGTCCATCGAATGTATGGCCGTCGGGAACCGTCACCTCTCTGAAGACGTTGAAGGATTACAACGACAAATATCAGAGGAGTTCAGAGATGTACCATTGAACCAGTGTTGGTTGGGAGATCTATAGTCCAATTTGGGACTAAAGTTTGTTTGAAGGTTTATGAGCATATGGGCTCAGTTGATATGAGTTGAACATTTTATTGTTCTGGCTGTTGAGCCTTTATTTCGGCTCGGCCCTTTTATAATGCATAGCATTGGGCTCTGTATTTAAATGCATAGCATTTAGATTTGGCATGTTAGGCCTTTACTTGGGCTTTGCCCTTTTTAAATAATGCACAACATTTTATTAGTCTGACAGTGCGCCACGTGGCTTGTCAGGCGCTTTGCGCCAATTAAAGAGCGCAAGGCGCTGGCGCATGTGGAGGTGACACGTGTCGCGCTCTGCTAAGCGCAAGTCAGTTAGCGCAGTGCGCTGCGCCAGTGCGCTGCATTAGTGCGCTGCTGACACGTGGCGCGCTCTGGTGCAGTGCGCCAATCCAAGAGCGCAGTGCTCTGTTTTAGAAGCGCAAATCGCAGATCATTTTGTGGTTGACATGTGGTGTGTTCTGGTGACTTGCGCCAATCCAAGGAGCGCAAAGGCGCATTTAAGAGTGCGGGGCACTGTACAATAGCGCAGAGCGCAACTTGATCCAATTCAGATCAAAGAAACAAGTTTCTCTTGTTCAAAAGAGGTTCTACCTCAAGATTCAAGAACCAATGGTTCATCAAAAGGCTTTGCCTTTATATAGATCAAAAGATTTAGGGATGAAGTAAATTACTTCTTTAATCTTTTATGATTGGATCTTTTTTATTATTTTTTTTGTAGTGAAGATCTTGATCTTGTTAGAAGAAATTCTTCTTTTTGTGAGGTGTTTTCATCTCTGTTCTTCCAAGAATTTAATTCTTTACCTTGAAGAAGATGATCTTCTTTCTTCAAAGGCTTGCCTTTCAAATTTTTCAGAGTTCTCCATTTTTTCTATCTCTATATATCTGAGACTTGGAGTCTAGAGGCCTTTATATAGGGCCAATTGGTTTGTTGAGTTAGTTACAGAGATCTTTCTTTGATTGATCTGGGGATATTTCCCCACCGTTGGATCTTTGATCCTAAGGCCTCTGTTTACAGAAGATAATCTTCTTATTTTAATAAGGTTGAAAAGATCTTTCTAGAATTTTAATTCTGATTAATTAAATAATTTATTATTTAAATTCCAGTGCTGGCGCAATTGGCGCCAGCGCACCTGCGCTTGACACGTGTCGCGCAGCGCAGAGCGCAGCGCAACTACGCTAGCGCACCTGCGCTGACACGTGTCGTGCAGCGCAGAGCGCAGCGCAACTGCGTTAGCGCACCACTATTTGACACGTGGCGCGCAACGCAGAGCGCAAGAGATCTGAAGCGTTGCTTCATTTATTTTAAAATTTGAATTTTAAAACAGAGCCTTGCTCTGATTGGGGATGCGCTGCCTTGGGCGCAGCGCTCTTTGCGCAGGCGTGTCAGCTTTTGACACGTGGCGCGCTGCGCGCAGCATAAAGAATCTGAAGCGTTGCTTCAATTTTTGAATTTTTGAAATTCGAACAGAGTTTTGCTATGAACAGGGGAAACAGAAGTGTTGCTTCATTTCCAGCCTTGGAAGTTGAACAGAGCTTTGCTCTGATTGGGGAAACAAATGCCCCCCACCGTTGCGCTCACGTGGCGCACACATGGGTGCAGCAGTGGCAACATCTGAGCCCTTGGATCAACTCAGAAGTTGAGAAGGCGCTTCAGCGCCTATAAATAGGACCCTTGGTCCTCAGATGATTGTCATCTCCTTCAAGAATTTTATTTTCGGAGCCTTGCTCTCATTTTCAAGAACTTCAAGAGTTAAAACTCTAGAAAAATTTTAGGTAAAAATTTAAATTAGATTAAATTAGATTAATTTTTTAAGAGCCTTGCTCTTAATAGATCCCTGATCTAAACAAAACCCATTTAGGGTTTCACTAGCAGAGTTTTGCTCTATAGGTCTAAAGGGATCTAAAGAGAACTAAAGAGAACCCTATTAGGGTTCCATTAATAGAGTTTTGCTCTCTGAAAGGATTTTTCTTGTTTTTTCTTAATTCATTAATGGAGCTTTGCTCTTTCCAAACCATATAGAAGAACTCTTAAGAGTTTTTCATGGATCTTAAAGGTTAAAGATTGCATTTTATTTTTTGATTAATTATATCATCTTGCTTAATCAGTATGTCTGATAATTTTGTTGATTTTCTTTTACAGGAGTAATGGATGCCCACATGTATGACCTTGATGAGATCATCTCTTACGGAGACATCCGCCGACTCGGCCGTTCTCAGGAGCAAGAATTCACAAACGCTGAGTGTGCCGAAATTATGAGTCGCTTTGACGCATATAATGGCCAACTGCTTCCTCGGCGTTCCTCTCTCTTGAAGCTTATCGTGGGAGCAATCTGGGAAGCGCTTCCCTTGTTCTGTACTGGTGTGCCACTTGGGGCATTGGATGCCGCCGAGGATAAGGTGCACTCGGTTTATCTGATGAGCCTAATCTCAAAGAGAAGGCGAGATAAGCTTATCGATCTTCTGCATCAAGCTTTTCAACAGTTTGCAATACTTGCTGCCTATCGGAGGAAGGAGGACATCAGTGGGGATCCCGACGTTCGTGCTCGCGAAAGAAAGCACACTATGATGGTTCGCCATGCTTGGAAAGTTCTGGACAAGGTCACTTTTGAGTTCCTCAATCCATGTCTTGGATTTGAAGTTTTGCCATTGTAATCATTTTAGTAGCATCTTTGTTTATTGCTTTCATAATTGTAAGAACCCCCTTTTTTTTTGAAGTATGAATGGTAAATTTCTCATTTCAGCTTGTCTTGTTTCACATACTAAATCTTTTGCACATGCATGAATGGGTATGTCTCAAATGCTTAATCAGATGCAAATCGGACGTTCTTTCTGTCGCTCTCTTCCCTTTGTCTCTTCCCTTTGCTGTGTTGTTTGTCATGTGATTTTAGCAAGTGCGGTCGTCGCGTTGGCTGATGTATTTCTCGATAGGTAATCTTGCTGTTTGAGTAGCCTTACGACTGTCGTGTCTCTGATCCCTTCGGGGGCTGGACAAAACGTCTTCAAGCAATCCTCCTTGGCAGTTTGACCGTCGGAAGAGCAAGCGTTAGGAATTTTGCCATGCCGCTTTTTACTTGAGGTTAGGCCCATTTAGGAGAGCCCCGATGAGTCATAACCACTCCGCGCTGGTGTGGGATGATCTCCGATAGTCTTTCAGGTTTCATATGAGTTGCCGTCAAGACCCTGAAGCTAGGAATTTGGCCTTCGCTTCGTTTGCTGGCACTGCGTCTGCTGTATCGAGACGAATGTCGCGGTTGTCTCTAGGTTGTTGGCGAACCGTCGAGGTTTGGAACTAGGGATTTTGCCGTGGCTCCTTTTGGTGATGTTGCGTCTGAGTCCTGCTGGAGGAAGAACGCTGTGGTGACATTTCGTCTGCTGTATCGAGACGAACGTTGAGGTGGTGACCATTCCGTGCTGGTGTGAGATGATCTCCTATGGTCTTTCAGGTTTTATATGAGTTGCCGTCAAGACCCTGAAGTTAGGAATTTGGCCTTTGCTTCGTTTGCTGGCATTGCGTCTGATGTAACGAGATGAATGTCGCGGTTGTCTCTGGGTTGCAGGTGAACCGTCGAGGTTTGGAACTAGGGATTTTGCCATGGCTCCATTGTTTAATTGTCGCGTCTGACGTCTCGTCTGCTGTATCGAGACGAACGTCAATGTGGTGACCACTTCGTGCTGGTGTGAGATGATCTCCGATTGTCTTTCAGGTTTTATATGAGTTGCCGTCAAGATCATGAAGCTAGGAATTTGGCCTTTGCTTCGTTTGCTTTGGCGTTGCATCTGCTGTATTGAGACAAACGTCGAGGTGGTGATCACTCCGCGCTGGTGTAGGATGATCTCTGATAGTCTTTCAGGTTTTATATAAGTTGCCGTCAAGACCCTGAAGCTAGGAATTTGGCCTTTGCTTCATTTGCTTTGGCGCTGCGTCTTTTGTTGACGTTGCATCTGCATCCTGCTGGACTGCGAAGGAACGCCGTTGTTGACATTGCATCTGGCGTAGCGAGATGAATGCTGAGGTGGAGCTGGGATTTTGTCGTCACTCCGCTTTGATTCGACCGTGAGGTCTTTTGTTGACGCTGCATCTGCATCCTGCTGGACTGCGAAGGAATGATGTTGTTGACATTACATCTAGTGTAGCGAGACGAATGCTAAGGTGGAGCTGGGATTTTGTCGTCACTCCGCTTTGATTCAACCGTGAAGTCTTTTGTTGACGTTACATTTGCATCCTGCTGGACTGTGAAGGAACGCCGTTGTTGACATCCCATCTGTTGTAACGAGACAAATGTTGAGGTGGTCTCTAGGTTGTCTGTGAACCGCCGAGACTTGGCTCTCTTTCTGGTGGAGCCTGAGGAGAGAAGGCGTGATTCCTCCTTTATTTGCACCCCTGGATTGTATACAGGGATTGATGTGATATCACCTGTAGGGCATAAATTTTATTTTTTTTATTTCTTTCCGCGATGCTCTATCATTTCAGCTTTAATATCGCAAAGGTCGCGATTGCCCAATCATTTCGGCTATCTTTTGCGGTGCCCAATCATTTCGCTATTTATTTCATTTTTACTTGCTGCTTTTTATTGCGAGTTGCCCAATCATTTCGGCTATTTCGCATGCATACATTTTAACTTGCTGATTTTTTTTGCAAGTTGCCCCATCATTTCGGCTATTTCGTATGCATGTACGGCTTGCTGGCCTTCTGCCGCAAGCTTGGAATTAGACACTGATTTCAGCATCAGCATCGCTACAACTGGGATATGGCCAGGAGCGAATCATCATTTGCCTCTGTCGATGTCGAACAAAGGTGGCTTAGTAAACAGGGTTAGGATTCCGTCAACTAAGGCTTTTGACTTCATGAGCCGTAAGGGTCTCACAAACATATTTCTCCCTACAAGTCGTGAGGATCTCGTAGGTGTGTTTTCTCCTTAGGAATCGTGAGGATTCCTAAGTGCATGGCTTCTTGTAAGTCGTAAGGATCTTACAAGAGATTTTTCCCTTATAAGTCGAGAGGGCTTACAAGGGTTGTTCACCATATAGGCATATCCATAGTCATGGAAGGGACTGGGTTAGGGAAATGTTTATTCGCGCCCGTGGATTGTATACAAGGGTCAGTATCGAGCCGCTTGTAGGGCAATATCAGAGGTTGTGGGGGTTGCTTAAGAACAGGTTCAGGTCTCTGTAACTTAAGACTTTCAAATCTTATGAGCCGTGAGGGTCCCATAAGAGAATTCTCCTTACGAGTCGTGAGGATCTTGCAAGTGTAATTTCTCCTTAGGAATCGTGGGGATCCCTAAGTGTGTTTCTCCCTTGTGAGTCGTAAAGATCTCACGCGGGTGGTTTCTTCTCACAAGGTCGAGAGGACCATGCAAGTGTCTTTTAACGAGGCCGTGCCCTTTCGGGTTTTCATAAACACTCGCCGGTAGTCCTGCTGTTTTTACTCACAAAGCCCTTTCGAGTTTTCATCCGCGCCCATTTTGCTTGTGGACATACCGTTTTCTTTTTTTTTTATTCTTTTCTTTTCCTCTTTTTTTTTTTATATATAACGAGGTTGCGCCCTTTCGGGTTTTCACAAACACTCGCCGGTAGCCCTGCTATTTTTACTCACGGAGCCCTTTCGGGTTTTCATCCGTGCCCATTTTGCTTATGGACATACCGTTTTTTTTATTCTTTTCTTTTTTTTGTATCAGCTTTGGGACGCTGCAATCCACTGTAGCTTCTCAACATTTCGTTCAATAGCTAGTTTTAGGACATAATGGTCCGTTGTTAGTTTAAGGACGTTTCAGTCCACTGTTAGTTTAAGAACGTTTCGGTCCGCTGTTAGTTTAAGGACGTTTCGGTCCGCAGTCGCCGTATTTGAGGCGAATCTTTAGTTTACTGACTTCTCGGTCTATGGGGCTTTCCCTATGAATGAGCATGTTGCCCCCGGCATATCCATCTTTCTCGGAGCATGTGGTTGTGGCGGGCTCACCTTCCAGTTTTCGGACAGCGCGAACTTGCCCTGTTGGTATTGGTCTTCAACCCAGTTTTTGAAGACGTAGCAGTTTTCGATCGGATGGCCCAATACTTGGTGGCAAGGGAAGTAATTAGGATTGTTGACATCATTCAGTTGTAACCGGTGTTTCAGCTCTGGTAGAGTGATAAGCCTGTTGCGCACCGCTAGTTCGAACAGCGTCCTTGTTTCATCTTGGGAAAATGAGTAAGGACGTTTCAACTTTTCATAGAAGGGTTGCCGCTTGTTGCTTTGGCGAACAACCGGGCTAGGGCCACTCGATTGTTGTTGAGCGTTGGCGACAAAGGCCGTTTTTCCTTCCCTTTATCCTTTTTGTTCGATCCCTTGTTTGCGGGTCCGAAATTCTTTCCGGGTAGCATGCAAGTGCACGGCTGAATGTTCTCGCAACTCCTCAATTCTTTCGTTTCAGAGATGGATTCCTTGAAGAGAGGGCCGAGGGATACTTTTTCGTCGGAATCTCTCCCGAATGTGAGAACTCGCGGTCCCTCGGGATCAATTCTATGACAATTGCCGGCAATTCTTATAAGCTCATCTGTCGCATTTTTCTGCTGTCTACGAGCTTCACGCTTTATCCTGTTGAAGTGTTGCCTGTGAGCGACATATTCTTGCCACCAACACTTAAAGGAGTTGCAGTCTTCAGTAGGATGTGCAATCTTCTGATGATATAAGCAGAAGTTAGGATGTACGTCCGCTTCATCAAGATGTATCTCACCAGGAGATTTTTCTCTGAAAGAGGGCAACCTCATCCCTATCGATATGGCTTTGGCGAATCGTTTCCTTGTCTTGATCCTGCTTTCATTTGCGGCGGATGTACTTTGATCTGGTCGGAGTGTTTCGACCCTTTGGTACAGTCGCCGGCGTTTGGCCTTTTCAAATATAGCCATCTCACACTCCCGATTAGCTTTACTTCTCAGGAGAGCTTCGTTTAGGAATGCGTCGATCATTTCATCTGACGGCCCCAGAAGTTCCGATTCAGGTTCTGCCTCCCGTTTCTTCGTGTAAGGAGCCTCTTCATTGTTTAGCGACAAGTGAGAAATCACATGGCAGCTTGCCACATAATCCTCAAATTCATCCGATGAGTCTTTGTCATTATCTCCGTCCTTAAGAACGTAGCTGAGGAACTCTTGGAGCATGATTGGAGTCCGCGTCTTCTGGTTATACTCTTCCAGCGCGTCAATCTGCTTTTGTAGGTCCGTGCGCTTGTCGCCAGACTTCACGAGCTTCTTAGATTTCTTCTTCTTTTTCGAAGATTTCGTCGGCTGGGTGTGAACGCTTTGGCTATCACCACCAATATTTGGAGTTGGGCGCGGCTTCAGCATCCCCTTGATGATCTCAGGTTCCAACGGGTTCTTCCATATGATCGCCGGGTATGTCTGAAGATCATTCAGCATCCTTTTGGTCTTGGCTAAAAGAGCCACCTCCCATGGAGCTTCCTTAACAAAAGCGCACGTTGCCCCCGGCATATCCACTTTTTTAGAGGTATGAGGTTGTGGCGGGTTCACCTTCCAGTTTTCAGACAACGCGAACTTGACTTATTGGTACTGATCCTCGATCTATCCCTTAAAGACGAAGTAATCTTCGATTGGATGGCTTACCGCTTGGTGGTAAGGGCAATAATTAAGGCCGTTGACATCGCCTGGCTGCAACGGACGTTTTGGACTCGGCAGATTGATAAGTCTGTTGCGTACCGCCGGCTCGAACAGTCTCCTCGTTTTATTATGAGGAAACGGGTAAGGACGTCCTAGTCTCTCCTTGAGGGATGGGTATGGACGCACGTTGTTTTGGCGAACAACCAGCTTTGAGCTGCTCGGCTGTTGTTGAGTATTGGCGACGAAAGTTGCTTTTCCTTTCCCTTTTTCATTTCGAGAGTCCGTCTTTGGAGGAGATGGCTTATGTCCCATCTGGTCCATTTGGGCCAACTTGTCAATCAAGTCCTGAAAAGTAGTTGGCTTGAAGAACATCATGAACTGGGAGATGGTCGTTTGAGGGTCAAGAGTGCCCACGAACATGCCCACCGCCGGCGCTTCTTCGATCCGCTGTTCGCATTTCGACCACAGATTCCGCCATCGGGTAGCGTACTGGACCCACGTCTCGCCTGGCTTCACCCTGGCATTAATCAGTGCCATTATCGGGGTGCGTTCACTAGCACTCGCGAATCTTTGTGTGAACAGTATCTCCATCTCCGCAAATGTTTTGACAGAGTCGTTAGGTAGCTCCGAATACCATTCAAAGGCCATTTCTGCTAAGCTGCTGACGAATTGGTGAAGCAACAGTTTGTCGTCGCCTCCAGTGTTGCCACATAGAGCTCTGAATTGAGCGACATGTTGATGTGGATTCCCCGTCCCTTTATACACATGGAACTTAGGGATCGTATATCCCGGCGGGTAACTTATTTGGTCATACCAGCCCGGATAGGGTCGTCCGATTCTAACAATTTGCCCAGCCGTTTCATTTGCCTGGTGAGCTCGTATTTGCTGAGCTATATAGTCGTCTAGTGCAGCTTTGGAAATGGTTTCCTCTTTGGCTGCTGAATGAGCCGGAGGTGGATTTGATGTTTCTCTTCTGTCGTTTTCGAGGATAATCGGAGGATCTTCAGCTGGAGGATCCGACTGTAACATCATTCCTACCATGTCTCGGAAGAGAAGCCCCATCTGTTTTATGTTGGCAGCTTGTTCCGCTGCTTCTCTGTCCTTCTTTTCAAGGACTCTGCGTAGGAAGTCAACGTCAGTTTCTTGTTCTTGATGCTGTTCTGATGATGCCTCCGAGCTTTCTTTTGGCCCGGTAAGTGCGGCCATTGCAGTCATCATTTCCTGAAGCTTCTGTTGTTGCTCCTGAGCCTTGGTTACGGATCGAGTGAGCGGTCGGTGACCCGTCGAAGCACGGCTTTCCTCCTTTCCGGAAGCCATATAAACAGTATGGACCGTTATGCCCCCAGACTTAGGGCGTTTGGTCTCGGCGTCTTTACGCTCTGCCGTATTCATAAGGGCTTTCTTTGGCCTCCTTCTCTTTTGAGTGGTTGACGTTGAGGGGGCCGTTGCATCGGGCACCCAGGTGGTTGTCGTCCTTTGTGGCTTGCTAGGACGGTTCTCTTCCTGCTGAATCTTCAGCTTCTTCTGTCGGCGGAGATAGTCTTGATCGATCACTGACTCCTGGACCCATCGCCAGACTTTGTAAACTTTGGAGGACAGCCGCTGAGGGGGCTATTCCAGTTTTGCTTCTGTAATATTCTCCACCGGTGGAGAAGATCTTTTCAGTATGGCGGTAGGAGAGTTCCTGCGCACCTTGTTCAGCAATTCGAAGCTGTTCCCGGTTGGAACAGCAACATCGATCTCCGCCGTTGGAGCTGGTGGAGTAAATCCAGACGGAGAGTTGCCTCCGGCCTTCCTCACTCGGCGCCAGTGGCGACGTCGAGCGTGTCGCGCAGATGGCGTTGGTTCGGCTATGAGGATGGCCTTGTCATGCCTCTTGTTTTGAGGAGAAGCTGTTGTTGACGCTAGCCGGTCGAAGACTGACGTTCGTTGAGAGGGGATAGTCAGTCTTGCGAAGGCCGACTTCCGAACAGGGGAAATATCCTTCGTGACTTTGCATGGAGTAGGAGCTGAAACGGACAGTCTTGTGAAGACCGACCCTCCAGCAGGGGAAGCTGCCTTGACGGCTTTAGGAGCAGGAATGGCTATTCGCTTCGGGATGGCCGCTTCAGGTATCGCGGGCTTCTTCATGGGCCCACTTGAGCTTTGGCCCAGTTTGCTGAAAACTGAGGCATTGGACTTGGGCGACACGTTGAGAGGGGTCGCGGTAGTTGTAAGCCGATCAAAAACCGACTTCTTTGGAGCTTCTTGCAATGACATTGGGACATTGAAGCTCATCGGTGGGAGCATAGTCCCGAAGAAAAGCCCAGTGGTGGCCTGAGTCACCTGTTCTACCGGCAAGGCGAAGATGGAGGCCGCTTGGGGCCCATAAGTCACTCCTCCGGACGGGACGGAGCGAGAGTTACAGTTGCAGTTAGTGCAGTTTGAAGCCATTGATCTTCTGTTTTCTGCATGGAGCAAGACACCAAATCTAAGTACCTCAAATCCAGAGGCAACCATAGCAAACCGCGATTCGTTCGCGAACACGACACACGAAGTGTGGAGTGGAAAGAGGAAAAGGTCCCATCGGGCGTGCCAGAATCTGTTCCCCTCCGAAAGACAGCACAAGAGATGCGATAGACGTCTTGCCTGAAATTCGGGGCAGATGCTAATTGGTGTTATCCGTCCACCTCTCCGAAGATGCCAAGTTGATTTATGCCACCGTGTATCGAAGGTTTAAACGGATGCGGCCGATGTAGCAGACTTCGTCAGATTCCCCCTCGTTTGAGAGGTTTTTGATTATGGGGGTGCGCTTCCCTGCAGGCACAAGCCCCTGCAGTTAATTACGCTACCGTGTCGCAGTAACAACTTTCTCCTTCTCCAGATGGTCACTTCGTGTCGTGGGTGTTTGTTTTGTGTTCGATTGCTCGTGGATTGTATACGGAGACTAATTTGTTTTGTCTTCCGTAGGACATAGATTAGTCCAAATCCGTATTTTCTTAGATTTAGGTTTGGGGTTTTGGTTTAAGGATACGTTAGCCTTGTTTGAGGCTAAGATCAACTTAAACGTTTGTTAAGGACACGTTAGTCTAATTTGAGACTAAGATCGACTTAACAGGATCGTTTAGATCCAACAAGAGAGCATTTGGACTCCAATGTTTAGTTTAGAAACATTGCGGTCGATTACCAGTTTAAGGACATGATGGTCCATCGAATGTATGGTCGTCGGGACCCGTCACCTCTCTGAAGACGTTGAAGGATTACAACGAAAAATATCAGAGGAGTTCAGAGATGTACCCTTGAACCAATGTTGGTTGGGAGATCTATAGTCCAATTCGGGACTAAAGTCTGTTTGAAGGTTTATGAGCATATGGGCTCAGTTGATATGAGTTGAACATTTTATTGTTCTGGCTGTTGAGCCTTTATTTGGGCTCCGCCCTTTTATAATGCATAGTATTGGGCTCTGTATTTAAATGCATAGCATTTAGATTTGGCCTGTTAGGCCTTTACTTGGGCTCTGCCCTTTTTAAATAATGCACAGCATTTTAGTGGTCTGATAGTGCGCCACGTGGTTTGTCAGGCGCTTTTCGCCAATTAAAGAGCGCAAGCCGCTAGCGCATGTGGAGGTGACACGTGTCGCGCTCTGCTAAGCGCAAGTCAGTTAGCGCAGTGCGCTGCGCTAGTGCGCTGCTGACACGTGGCGCGCTCTGGTGCAGTGCGCCAATCCAAGAGCGCTGTGCTCTGTTTTAGAAGCGCAAAGCGCAGATCATTCTGTGGTTGACACGTGGCGTGTTCTGGTGACTTGCGCCAATCCAAGGAGCGCAAAGGCGCATTTAAGAGTGCAGGGCACTGTATAATAGCGCAGAGCGCAACTTGATCCAATTCAGATCAATGAAACAAGTTTCTCTTGTTCAAAAGAGGTTCTACCTCAAGATTCAAGAACCAATGGTTCATCAAAAGGCTGTGCCTTTATTTAGATCAAAAGATCTAGGGATGAAGTAAATTACTTCTTTAATCTTTTATGATTAGATCTTTTTTTGATCTTTTTTTTTGTAGTGAAGATCTTGATCTTGTTTTTAGATCTTTGATCTTTTTAGAAGAAATTCTTCTTTTTGTGAGGTGTTTTCATCTCTGTTCTTCCAAGAATTTAATTCTTTACCTTGAAGAAGATGATCTTCTTTCTTCAAAGGCTTGCCTTCCAAATTTTTCAGAGTTCTCCTTTTTTCTATCTCTATATATTTGAGACTTGGAGTCTAGGGGCCTTTATATAGGGCCAATTGGTTTGTTGAGTTAGTTACAGAGATTTTTCTCTGATTGATCTGGGGATATTTCCCCACCGTTGGATCTTTGATCCTAAGGCCTCTGTTTTACAGAAGATAATCTTCTTATTTTAATAAGGTTGAAAAGATCTTTCTAGAATTTTAATTCTGATTAATTAAATAATTTATTATTTAAATTCCAGTGCTGACGCAATTGGCGCCAGCGCACCTGCGCTTGACACGTGTCGCGCAGAGCAGAGCGCAGTGCGACTGCGCTAGCGCACCTGCGCTGAACACGTGTCGTGCAGCGCAGAGCAACTGCGCTAGCGCACCTGCGCTGACACGTGTCGTGCAGCGCAGAGCGCAGCGCAACTGCGTTAGCGCACCACTGTTTGACACGTGGCGCGCAGCGTAGAGCGTAAGAGATCTGAAGCATTGCTTCATTTATTTTAAAATTTGAATTTTAAAACAGAGCGTTGCTCCGATTGGGGGTGCGCTGCCTTGGGCGCAGCGCTCCTTGCGCTGGCGTGTCAGCTTTTGACACGTGGCGCGCTGCGCGCAGTGCGAGGAATCTGAAGCGTTGCTTCAATTTTTGAATTTTTGAAATTCGAACAGAGCTTTGCTCTGATCGGGGAAACAGAAGCGTTGCTTCATTTCCAGCCTTGGAAGTTGAACAGAGCTTTGCTCTGATTGGGGAAACATTCTTCAAACGACGGACTTGGCATTTTTATGGCGGGACTTCGTTTTGGTTCAGGGTTAGCGTTTTTTAACAGCATGTCTCCTTCTTCATCGAAGTCATGTATGACGTAGCTACCATGGACTCGCTCCCGTTTCTTGGATCGAATATATCCAAGCCCGATCGTTTCCATTTTCCCGTTGGGCAATTTTCGCTGAGTTCCGGGGATGTTCCAGATCCTGTTGTAAAACTGAGCTTGTCGAGCAGTCTGTTTGAAGGGTACGCCTTGGCGCCTCACCAGCCTCTTCAATCCTTCTGTATAGTATCTGGGCAGTCGAATGGGCTGAAGTCTATAAAGTGTCGAGTCAGCACCATGCCAGACTTCTTTCTCTACTTTGGTTTCCATGGATTGATAAAAGAGGATCGCCTTTTCATCTCTTCGTCTGGGAGGGACGTAGAATGTTTGCAGTTCCTGCACATTATAGGTATCAAGCGCGTCTAGCTCTTTGTAATGCTTTTGTGGAACCATGGCAATTTGCAAACCTCGATCATCGCCAACGAAGGCTTGTATTGATGGCAGAACAGAAAATACAGCATTGACTTCATCTTTCGAGTCGCTACCGAAGATCAACATAGGGGTGGACGGTCCCGGCTTGTTGCATCGGGGCGGCCCTGAATAAACTATCTCTTCTTCCTCCTCGGTATCACTCTCGAAGACCAGAATAGTAGTGATAGCTTTGTTCTTCGGTTTGTGACATCTTTCCGTGTCTTCGAAATCTGGTAAAAACTATTTTACATCTTCGTACTTTCGGACTTCATTCATGGAGAATGGGTTTAGTTCCCCTGTCACGGTATACTCGAGACCATCCTTGAAATACTTCATACACTGATATTGTGTAGAAGGGATGATGTTGTACTCGTGTAACCAAGGCCTGCCGAACAAAGCATTGTAACATGTCTTAGCGTCAATGACATGAAACTTGATGTCCATGACGAGCAACCCAAAGCATAATGTCAATATCACGGACCCTAGCGTCCGTGATGACTGAGAGTCAAACCCGGAGATGGTGATTTTATCACGAGCGAGGTTCTGAACGCTTATGCAGATTTCCTTCAACACTCTTACATTGAGAAGGTTGACGGAGGATCCATTGTCGACCAGGATTTTTCTTATCTTGATATCATGACAGTATCCGGAGACATAAAGGGGACAGTTATGCTCGCACGTCCCGAGAAGGAGATCTTCATCGCCGAAGGTGATATCGGCTGTATGCACTTCTTCCAGCTCGTCCTTCATCTTTTATTCGGCGAGGAAAGCTTGGAACTGCTCGAGCTCTTGTAGTTCCTTGATCAAAGAATCCCTCGCCTCTTTGGATAGCAGAAGGGCGTCGAGAATGCTGAGCTATTAGGGTATCTTCCTCAGGTGTGCCAGAACGTTGTAATCCACCTTACTTTTCTTTGGCGGATCCTTGGCTATCAGCTCTTTGACGGCTTGGTCATCAAGGGTAATATCCTCAGGGACCTTTTCTTTTCCCTTATCCTTTTTATTCGATCCCTTGTTTACGGGTCCGAGATTCTTTTCAGGTAATGTGCGATTGCGCAGCTGAATGTTCTCACGGCTCTTCGGTTCTTCCTCCTTTTCTGAGGTGGATTCTTTGAAGAGAGGGCCGAGGGATATTTTTTAGTCAGAGTCGCTTCCGAAGGTGAGAACATGCGATCCTCCTGAGTCAACCATATGACAGTTGCCGGCAGTTCTTCCACGTCCGTCTGTCGCATTTTTCCGCTATCGACGAGCTTCATGCTTCATCCTCTTCAAGTGCTACCTGTGAGCGACATACTCTTGCCACCAATTTCTAAAGGCGTTGCACTCCTCAGTAGGGTGTACGATCTTCTGATCATATAAGCAGAAGTTAGGATGTACGTCCACTTCATCAAGTTGTATACCGCCAGAAGAATTTCCTTTGGACTAGGGCAGCTTCATTCCTATTGACATGGCTTTGGCGAACATTTTCCTTGTCTTGAGCCTACTTTTATTTTCGGCGGATGTACTTTGATCTGGCGGGAGTGTCTCGATCTTTTCGTACAGTCGCCGGTGTTTGGCCTTTTCAAATATGGCCATCTCGTGCTCTCGATCAGCTTTGCTTTTCAAAAGAGCTTCGTTCAGGAATGCATCAATCATTTTGTCCGATGGTCCTAGAAGTTCCGGCTCAGGATCTGCCCCTAATTTCTCTGCGTCAGGAGCTTCTTCACCATTTATCAACAAGTGGGAGATCGCATGGCAGCTTGCCACGTAATCCTCAGGTTCACCCGACGAGTCTTCTGCCCGGCCATTTCGCTCGCCTGATGAGCTTGTATTTGCTGAGCAGTGTAATCATTTAGAGCGGCCTTAGAGATAGTCTCCTCCTTGGCTGCTGAAAGAGCCGGAGGAGGGTTTGATGTCTCCCCTCTGTCGTCCTCAATGATAATCGGGGGGTATTCAGCTGGAGGTTCCGGCTGTAACATCATCCCGGCCATGTCTTGAAACAAAAGAGCCATTCGTTTTATGTTGGCCGCCTGTTCCGCGGCCACTTTTTCTCTCCTCTCGAGCATTCTTCGGAGGAATTCAGCATCAGTTTCTTGTTTCTGACGCTGCTCTGAGGTCTCTGGATTTTCTTTCGGCCCAGTGAGTGCGGCCATTGCAGCCAGCATCTCCTGGAGTTTTTGTTGCTGTTGCTCATGAGCCTTTGTTATCGATCGGGTAAGCGGTCGATGACCCGTAGAAGCGCGGCTTTCCTCTTTTCCGGAAGCCATATAAACGGTATGTGTTACCATGCCCCTAGACTAGGGGCGTTTAAATTCAGCGTCTTTGCGGTTCGCCGTAGTCACAGGGGCTTTCTCCGGCCTCCTTCTCTTGTGAGCGGTTGAAGTTGAAGAAGACATTGCAGCGGGTACCTAGACGGATGACATCTTATGTGGTACCATGGGATGGCTCTTTTCTTGCCGAGCTTTAATCTTCTTTGGTCAGCGAGAGTAGTCCTGGTCAATCAGCGATTCCTGGACCTGTCGCTAGACTTTGTAAATTTTGGAGGACAGCCGCTGAGGGGGCTGCTCCGGCTTCTTTTCTGCAGCATTCTCCACAGGTGGAGGAGATCTCTTCAGCACGGCAGTCGGGGAGATTTTGCGCACCCTCCTTAGCGGTTCAAAGCTGTTCCCAGTCGAAACAGCAGCATCGATTTCCACCATGGGAGCTGGCGGAGTCAGTCCAGAAGGGGAGCTTCCCCCAGCCTTCCTTACTCGGCGCCAGTGACGACGTCGAGCATGTAGAGCCGTTGGGATTGTCTCAGCTGTAGGGGTGAATTCATCATGCCCCCTGTGTTGGCAAATGGTTGTTGTTGGCGTCAGCCTCTTGAAGACCGATGTTCGTTGAGAAGCAATGTTCGATCTGTCAAAGACAGACCTCTGGGCAGGGGAAGCAGCTTTGAGGACTTCGCCTGGAGTGGGAGCCGGAACAGTCAGTCTTGTGAAGACCGACCCTATGGTCGTAGAACCCGCTTTGACGACTTCGAGAGCAGGAATGGCTATCCTTTTTAGGATAACCGTTTCTGGTATTACAGGCTTCTTCATGGCCCCGTTGGAGCTTTGGCCCAATCAACTGAAAACTGAGGCGCTTGGTTAGGACGACCCGTTGAGAGGGGCCGCGGTAGTGGTACGTCGATCAAAGACCGACTTCTTTGGGGCTTCTTGCGACAACAGCGGGGCATTGAAGCTCATCGGTAGGATCATGATCCCAAAGAACAACCCAGTGGTGGCCTGTGTTACTTGCTCCACTGGCATCTTGAACAGGGAGGCCGCTTGGGGCCCATAGGTTACACCTCGAGATGAGGTAGAACGGGAGTTGTAGTTGCAGCTGGAGCAGTTATAGGCCATTTCTTTTTTCTGCACGAGAGCTGTAACAACCCTAATTTTTCTATACACTTTTCTACACAATTTTTTTAAAAAAAATCCATAAAATAGTATTTTAATCTGAGCACAATATATAAGTAATTATTTTGTTTTTAAATAACTCTATTTTTAGTGTACATAAAATTGCTTTAAAATTAAAGTATACTTGGGGTATTTAATGTTGCTGTTACCACTTTAAATAATTATTTCAAACCATAATTACAAGAAGGAGTTTGTAGCTCATTGGTAATTCCTTGCACTGCTGAACCAAGCCACCAGAGTTCAAATCCCATACCCCACATTATTTTTAATATTGATTTTTTTAAAACCCTTTAGAATACCAAGAGTTTACACGTGCATATCTCACAAAACCCCCACTACACCTAAAGATGTAACACTTCCAGGAGTTAGATGAACCGTCGGGGGGATCCTGGCCGCCTGACTCGGCCGGGAATCGGCCAACTCGGCCTTGACTCGGCCGACTCAGTGCTCCGACCGAGTCACGGCCGAGTCACCCCCGAGTCGGCCGATTCCGGCGACGGCCCCAACATGAAAGTTGTGTCTTTTCATATTCCCTATGCACCTGCAAAATTTCAGCCTCAGACAACCTCCAGAACTCTTTAAAAACCCTAATTACTCCACTTTTAATACATTTTTATTACATTTTATCACATTTTTATTTTTAACTTTTCATCTACCCTAACCCTACCCTAACCCTATAAATACCAACCCTACACACTACCCTCTCACCCCTAAAATCCTAAGCTCACTCTATCAAAATTTTCCAAGAGTTGTGTACTTTGAAAACAAGTTCGCGGTGAACCTTCGACGAAATTCCGGCGGGAAATTCCGGCGACGTTTTTAGAAACAACCGGCGACGAAGTAACGCCTCGGCAACTCCCTTAGTTCCCCTACACTCCTTAGTATAGATCGAAACCCGTAAGTCCCATTCTATCCACCTTTCTATTTCCTTAAAATACGAAATTACGAAACCCGACGGAATCGGAACAAATCCGATTTCCGACTCGGTCTTCTATAAAATTTCACTTCTAATCAATTCAATCATGCTTAAACATCTTATTGTTGACTATTAAACATTCAAAGAAAAATTTGAACAAGTTTTCTCACATGAAATGATAACCTTTCCAATCTATCGTATTTTTCACTTTAATACCATCATGTTTCGATTTCACATTTAACCTCTAAACTTTGCTATACATTTAAAGTAGAGCACGAGGTAATGACCTACCTCCACACACACGCAAATACAAACCTAAACGAAATCATCAAGAACTTAGAATATGATAAAACAAAACTTTCATTTAAATACCATATTCTTAATAAAATCATTCTTAACAGTTTTAGATTTGATACGCTTTTAAAAAAATACCTCTCATTAGGAAATACGATAAGTTGTGCACATCGATCGTTTATCTAAAACTGACTTTGTGGTGTCTAGGTTAGGCAAGTGAGCTTAGGAAACTTTAAAAGGCCCGTCTCACGATTCGTGAGCGGATCCCTCCTTCCTCACTTGTACTTACCTGGCCACAATTGGCGGTGAAGAGGCGATTTGAGGCTTCTAACGACTTGTCATTTAGACCATTTAGAAATAGGCTAGTTGGCTTAGGAAACCCTAGAATCTAAAATACGGAAAATTTACACCTTTGCAAATAAATACCTTTTACTTTATAAAACCATTTTCTAAAGGATTAGTATTTTACAATCTTTGCAAAGCGCCGCTACAACCCATCTTTGGGGAACCCGTTAAGGATAGTACGGTTTATCGTGCACCCTCTGGCTTAGTAGTGCGAGATTCAGACCTCCGCAAGGAGCATTCGGTCTCGAAAGGTTTAAAATACGACATCTTAAGAAAATGAGATTTTTGGAATATAAATTATTTATTAAAATTATTTTTGAATAAACATATATATATTTATCATTTAAATATCTATTTTATTATAATACAAATTTTTCCACATTTTTCTAAAAATCACAATAATAAATTTTACACTAAAATACCATGAACTTCAAATAATCAATATTACAGATAAATACCTTTATTTATAAAACTAGGATATTTTCACTAGAAATGTCACAACATAAAATCCACCCTCATTACAACTCTAAAGACGAACAATAAATACTTGATGTGTATTTTGAAAAGTATATAAATGTATTTTTATATAAAACCCCCTCAAGTTTTATAAATTACCCTAAGGACCCTAGCAATTATAAGACCTCGATTCACAATTCTGATTGTCTGACTCGGGTTTGAGTCTGATTAATCTGACTTGAATATGATTCAAGTCAATCTATAATCTACAAGATTCCAATTCAATATGAACACATGAATCCATGAATCCAATTATTAATTTATGCAACTTGACTGAACCGAACCATGGATATATATTCCTTTTTCAGGATTCTCAGTATTCCATTTACACGACTCTACGGTTATAACCGTTTACTGATATCATGGTTTCGGTTAGTCAGTCAATCGATCATACAATCAATACAATTTACAAGATAACAATACAAACAAGATATCGCGGGGTTTAAGGGGTAGATTGGTACGGAAGGTGTTAAAAGTGGCACGAGGTGGTCAGATTTAAGACACCTAACATGAATCCAATTGCCGTTGTTCCGGGCCTTCTAACGGAGCTTATACTCTATATTCCGTTTGCCCTGGTCTCTAGCATATAGAGACCCCTCTTGTATACACTGGCATTCTTCTGTACCAAGCTACAAACAACAACGTTAATACAACATTACAACAATACAATACAACATTAAAAGTTACTCTCTCTCTCCTACTCTTTGTCTATTTCTCTCCTATCTTTGGAACTTACCGAGCGACCTGTTCGCTAACGACATTCTATTTCTTTCTTCTTTGAATGTCGTCAGGTGGTTTGGACCCAGCGGAGGCCGAGCCATCTCAAGAAGACTTGGAGCAGTTTGCCGAAGACCCTGCACTTTAGTTCATTATACACTTTTCCATTCAGTATTTTACATTTCCTGTTATGCTACTGTTTAGGCATCTTTTTATTTCAGTTGTTGTCACGCCCCGCTTCCCAAAATACGGAATACGAGGGGTAGACAAGGCCAGCCATGCTCCTACGGTCAAGGAAAAGTCCCACCGTAGTCACACTTCGGCTTCTAGTTTATCATGGTAAACAGTAAATAATGCGCAGGTAAAGAGAAATGCAGTAACCGGAATAAAACAGTAAAATGAACTGACCTGATGGGAAACAAAAGATATAACTCTGAATAGCAAGTCAAGAAGTTTGTGTTGCACGTCTAGTTCTGGTCCAGGCTAAATCTTCTCCTCACACTGAGCATACATACTCAGGTCGTCAGAGCGACACAATAGCAATATAATATGTATAAAATCAAGTGACAGTTCTAACAGTGATAATATATATATGAAGCAGTAAATCAATGACACCATGAATATGAATGTGCAGTAATCAATGCAGCGGAACAGTAAAGCAGTAGAACGATATGTCACGTATGTCCACACAGTATATAAGGTATATAAATGCCCGTATCTCTATCAGTCTCTAAGTCTCACTGTACAGGTCACTAAGCCTATCGTCAGTCCAAGTGTGAGAGTCAACCACTCGTGAGTGTCCTCCATCCAAGGGTAGAACCCAAGGGCAAGGGACCACGGGCCCAACATGTAACATGTATATCACGGTGTATATCACATACCCTGTAAATCTCCATATATCTCCCTAAATATATAAGCCGGCATGGGACTCCCGAGATCCTGTTGAACTCACACTTAAACTACCCCACACCCCGTGGTCTACATCAAACGCTAACCATAACCATAAATACTAATCGATCCGTGACAAGTCTGCGCGAGAACTGGAGGCAGGACCTCCATCAAGCACGTCCCGACTAATACCTAAGATAAATGGCAGTGTCTGGTGCCTTATCTGTGACACCCGTGCAAGCGCTTCTATAAGTGTCCCATACAACTTATAATCACACGTACACGCATCCCACAAACGTCGACAATGCAATAGAATAATAGGGTCACTGATTGTGCACAAGTACGTATCACTTTCACTTATTCACGGATACACGAACACTGACGTACTTGCCACAATCATCATTAAAATCTAACACTGGGTAAATGCACGATATCACTAGGTTATCACTACACTGATATGAGTATGATATGATACGTAAACAGTATATGAAGCACAATTAAGGTGTCATAAAAACAGTATTCTATCACTTGCACGATTTATCATAAGTCATATGTTTACAGTTAATGAAACAATGAATGGGGAATAACCAGTATGTTCAGTTATCTAACCATTGAATTTAGTTTCATGCCAATCGGGTTCCAGGATCATTAATTATAACCATTTCATTTTAAGCGTTCGCGGCTGGAAATCCGGTTTCAGAATCAGAAGTTCGTTTTGCAACGCATTTTAATCCCAGTTGGGTTCATATTTTAGCGACACTACAGTTGGATGAAATCTAGGGTTTTCAGTAAGGTTTTCAACGCAATATACGGATCTTTGATCGCGTCTGTACGTCAGGAGATATACACTATTCAACACTAATATGTCAGTTCTGATTTTGCTGGGACTGTTATGCGTCCCGATCATTTAAATTACAGATTAAATATCAAATGGTAACGAAACAGAACGAAATCTGTTGTGTTGTCTAGCTAACAGATTTACCTATAACAAGCAGCGGAGTTCCGCAATCTACGAGTTAAGGATATCTTGTGGTACCCAATACGGAACAGCAAGCAACAACTAGAGTCGCTCTGGACTGCATTCCAGAGTCGCACACCGATCCAATTATCATCACGGTTTAAATACAGGAAAGTCTGGAAACTAGTATAGGGTTAAATTTCGTCGAGTTGGGTTCGATTTGAGCCCTAGAACGCATCAATCCAGTGTGTATGTGATTTATGGTGAATTTAATAGTTTTCAGGTACAAGAAAATTCCAGTTTTACGGTTAAACTTGGGGGTAGTTGTTTTAGTCGTTCTCGGTCGTATTATTCAACGAAATTCACACATTAGGTCCACAGCCATACGGTCCAAACAATACCATTTAGTTCCGTCAAGTTAAACGATAATTTCCTATGAGAACACACATCGAACGGTTACGTTGTAATATTTAACATAGGGTAAAACATGGGATATATATATACGATTATAATTTGTAAATTACTAATAAATAGCATGCAGCAAGTGGGGACTTTCCTGGACAAGTCTCGGGGATGCACGGTGATTGTAACGTCACGAACGCGCGACACACGCGCGGCACGGCAACTTGACTTGGCTCGAATTCGAGTCTCGGCTCAACCTGGCACGGTCTTGACGGCTTGGCAGCTGGTGGCGAAGGGGGTGGTGTAGCGATCGTCTATGGAGTTGTGAGGGGTCGGCTGGTGGAGGGGTTTCAGAGGGGGAGAGATATCGCGAAAGAGAAAGAGTTAGAGGGGGGAAAAGATTGCAGAGAGAGTGAGAGAGAGCAGGGAAGAGAGTGTGAGGATTGCAGAGGTAGATTGTGAGAGGGATACAAAGAGGGAGAGAGAGTTGTAGAGGAAGAGAGAGAGAGTGATGGGGAGAGAGAGAGAGAGAGGAGAGAGAGAGAGAGAGAGAGACAGAGTTAGAGACAGAGTTAGAGACAGAGAGAGAGTGAGACAGAGTTAGAGACAGAGAGAGTTCGTCGGAGTTGAGGTGGGGTGAAGGGAATGTGGGGAGCTTGGGTATCTGGTGGTGTTGGGTCGCGAGGCTCGGTGCAGGCGACGGCGGTAGAGCTCGTCGGCGAGGGGAAACGTGAGGTGGGCTCGGTTGGCGACGACGTACTCACGGGAGGAGGAGGGATTAGTTTGATGTGGTGGTGTTTTGGAGGAGGTGCTCGGGTCGATGAGATGAGTTGCGGAAGAAGAGAAGGTGAAAGGTGGTCGAAGTCGTCGTCGTCGACGGCGGTGAGTGATGAAGGTAGTGGGTGCGCGGTGGTGCTTGGAAGGAGAAGGCGACGGTGGAAGTGCACTGCTGGGGATTGGGTTCGGTGGAGGTGCTCGATGTAGGGAGGAGAGGTGATGGAGGTCGGAGCCCCGGCGAGAGGAGCGGGTGAGGGGAATCGGAGTGCGGAGGTCGGTTATTGGGTGCAGGGGAGAGAGAGAAAGCGAATGGAGGAGACGAGAAAGAAGTGGGAGATGAGGGAAAGTGATGGGAGTAAAGAGGGGTGAACGTTGAGGGAGCGGGTCGCAGGGAAACGTGCGCGTCGTGGGCGCAGGCGTGAGCGGGGGAGTCGGTCGAGGAACAGAAGGCGGGGATTTTGGGAAGTAGCCGTTGGAGAGGGAAGGAGAAGGGGAAGGGTGTGGGTGCGGACCGGGTCGGGTTAAGGAGTCGCGGTCCAGGGATTGGGCTAGGATTTAAAATAAGAAGGAAAGATTATAATTCTTGGAAGTGGGCCGGGCCAGGGATTATATAAATGGAATTTAGTGAGAAATGGAGGGGATGGGCCGCAGGAAAAACAATGAGGAAGAGGAAAGGGAAAATTTTGTTAGGTTTAGGATAGGTAAAATTATAAATAAATAAAATTATAAGTAAGATATATAAGATTATAAAATAAAATAAATAAAATTATAAGGCAACAAAATACAGATTTTGGTATAAAAGGGGCTGGGTATTACATCATACCACCCTTACAAAAATTTCGTTCTCGAAATTTAAAATAAGCGATAAGTTTTTACAAACATAAGCGGAATTTATTATATTGCAAACTAACACGTAATGCTTTATTTGAAATAGGCAGATAACGAGATTTGAAAGTTTATATATGTAAGAATAACATACAAAGCTATAGGTTTGAATAAGTATAAGACAGGAACAACTACGAAAGCAACCTATATGTATATAAGAATAGCAATAACAACAATAATGAACAATGATATTCGAGACGTACTCGATGTAATCGAAACTCAATTATATGCACATGTAAGTATATCAAAAGTAGTACGTCAGAAGTAAATAGTATAAGGCACAAACATTAATAATAGTAACCATATGTACAATACTCGAAAATAAAGTAACGACAATAAGATAGTGAAAATTAGTCGATAGATTAAAACATTTTAGGATAATGTATCGATAAAAATAGGTTTAAAATAATTTAGAAGACTTGTATAGTGAAATTAAGAAACATGGGTCAAAAATATGCGCGGTGTAAGGTTGCGCTACTGAAAATGGGAATAATAATAGTGTACCTAAAATACATAAAACGAAGTAATCAATAACATGTACCAAAATAATGAAACTAGATTTTTGAATAACACTGTCCCTATATATAGTTAGGGTAATAGGAAGAATACAAAATGTATAAGTTAGCTAAGGTAAAGGCTTCAAGGAAGTGTGTATCATTCAAAGGTCGGAGTGTGGCGGCTTTAAGCTGAAAATCAAGAAGAATGGGATCGGGTCAGCCCAGGAAGTAATGGTGAGCAACAAAGGATTACAAAGGGAAAGTATGGGGAGGATAACGGTCGGTATATCTTATGAGTCAAAAATTTGAAGGGTTAGCTAACTCGGAAATTCATAAGAAAGGTCCTCATCCCAGAAGGATCTCAAACGAGATGCAGACAAAGGATGGAGGGTGAAACTCAAAAGATCGGGTGTGGAACTTGTTAATCTGAGTGAGGGTCGAAACGGCACGGAGTGTAGGTGTGGACAGTAAGGGTCTCAGGAGGAAACGGAAAAAGGGGCAAATCGAAGCATCGAGTGAAACAGTAAATAAAGATTTGCGAACTCAAAGGATTTATTTCATTCCAGAAGGTTTTTAAACAAAGCATCATCAAAACGAAATATGGCCCTAAACTATACACAGATTTATTTGGCCAGAAAGACAACATCAAAAGAGATTCTGTCAGTCGCGGTTGTGGAGATTCAGCAGGTTGCGGTAGGCTCGCGCACTCAGGTAGGGGCGTCCATTTCCATATCGCCTCGCGGGCATCGCCATTGGAAATTCTTCCACAGCAGGGTCTTGATCTTCTGGTCCCTCTTCCTCGGACGGAGCTTCTTCATCGAGGTCCGATTCCATGTGATTCTCTTCTTCTGGATTTTCTTCCACGGGATTTTCCTCAACTGGATTTTCTTCTATCGGGTCTTCATCGGGATCTTCCTCTATCGGGTCTTCCTCTATAGGGTTCTCTTCAGGATCTCCTTCTTCTTCGTCGGAATCAGCTATCAAGTCAAACTCTGGGGCGGCTGCTCCTTCGCCCTCTGGATCGTGGTTTCCAAAATTGACTTGGGGATCGTTGATCTCATCGTCAGAACTCATCAGCGCGCGGTCTAAGAAAACGCAAGACTGTGCATCCTCATCTAGATGCGGCGCTGCTCCAGGGTGGGCCATAGCCTGAAAAGAAAGAATCATGATTAAGTAGTGGAATACATCAAGAAGAATAGTTAAGTGTTCGAAGCATAGAAAGATATGCGGTGGCAGGAACTGAAGAATCAAGATTAAAATGCTGTGATAAGGAATAGTATGAATAAGGGGAAAGACAAGAGAATGATACATATTTTACAATTCAAGCTTTATTGCATTCAACTAAAAGTTCTACGGATACAAGATTTCAAACAAAAAGAAATATTCATAAAAAGATGACAACATTATTACTGAAAGTAGATAACATGAAAAATCCTTCTTCGACTACTATAACGTTGCATTCTCGTCGCGTGAGTTGAATCCTGCGTTATATCCGCCTTATAGTCGAAGTTCAAACTACGCGATAATCCTCACTTGGCAGAAGTGGGGAGTGTGGACGAGTTTCCTCCTTGTAGTTCTTTCCTTTCTGGGCAACCGTTGATGAGATGTTCGCTGGATCTACAAATCAGACACTTCCCTTGGGCGCGGCGACAATCCCTCTGAAGATGTCCTGGCCTCCTACAGTACCCACAACATGGGATCTTCTGCTGCTTCTGCCGCGGAGAAACAAATTGGCGCTTCATCTTCCTCTCTTTTTCTCGTCTAACGGGGATTCCTTTATGATTTGAGACTCCCGCTGGTGCCTGATTCACCTGTCTTCTCAGTCCTTCAGCCAACAAGTCGTTTGTTCGCTCCTGGGCTTCCTTCAAACCTTGCAGTACACTCAGAATCTCAATGGTCTGATTCCGGGGAGTGGAGATAGAGGAAGAGTCGTTGAAAGACATGATCCTGAAACAACAATTTCGAGAATGATATAAGTCACATGCTAAATGAATCAAAATATGATATGAATAGGACAAAGATTCAAGAATATCAGAGGTGATGGATTTATTACAAGTGGAGAAATCAACTGTATGACTCCAAGTCGCCTAAACAAAGTATGGTAGTGTAATCGTGATGTAGTTCACAATTACAACCACGAAACTTTGCCAAGTCACCTGAACCCTAGTGAATGGATAGCTGAACACGCGATGTGAATATGGATCAAGAATAACAAGTTTACAATCTAAACCAAGGAATGTCTTAGATTGCCAAACTATGCACGGAAAACTGCAATCCCAATCGATGCAAAACCTGGCTCTGATACCAACTAAACCATGTCACGCCCCGCTTCCCAAAATACGGAATACGAGGGGTAGACAAGGCCAGCCATGCTCCTACGGTCAAGGAAAAGTCCCACCGTAGTCACACTTCGGCTTCTAGTTTATCATGGTAAACAGTAAATAATGCGCAGGTAAAGAGAAATGCAGTAACCGGAATAAAACAGTAAAATGAACTGACCTGATGGGAAACAAAAGATATAACTCTGAATAGCAAGTCAAGAATTCTGTGTTGCACGTCTAGTTCTGGTCCAGGCTAAATCTTCTCCTCACACTGAGTATGCATACTCAGGTCGTCAGAGCGACACAATAGCAATATAATATGTATAAAATCAAGTGACAGTTCTAACAGTGATAATAGATATATGAAGCAGTAAATCAATGACACCATGAATATGAATGTACAGTAATCAATGCAGCGGAACAGTAAAGCAGTAGAACGATATGTCACGTATGTCCACACGGTATATAAGGTATATAAATGCCCGTATCCCTATCAGTCTCTAAGTCTCACTGTACAGGTCACTAAACCTATCGTCAGTCCAAGTGTGAGAGTCAACCACTCGTGAGTGTCCTCCACCCAAGGGTAGAACCCAAGGGCAAGGGACCACGGGCCCAACATGTAACATGTATATCACGGTGTATATCACATACCCTGTAAATATCCATATATCTCTTTAAATATATAAGCAGGCATGGGACTCCCGAGATCCTGTTGAACTCACACTTAAACTACCCCACACCCCGTGGTCTACATCAAACGCTAACCATAATCATAAATACTAATCGATCCGTGACAAGTCTGCGCGAGAACTGGAGGCAGGACCTCCATCAAGCACGTCCCGACTAATACCTAAGATAAATGGCAGTGTCTGGTGCCTTATCTGTGACACCCGTGCAAGCGCTTCCATAAGTGTCCCATACCACTTATAGTCACACGTACACGCACCCCACAGACGTCGACAATGCAATAGAATAATAGGGTCACTGATTGTGCACAAGTACGTATCACTTTCACTTATTCACGGATACACGAACACTGATGTACTTGCCACAATCATCACTAAAATCTAACACTGGGTAAATGCACGATATCACTAGGTTATCACTACACTGATATGAGTATGATATGATACGTAAACAGTATATGAAGCACGATTAAGGTGTCATAAAAACAGTATTCTATCACTTGCACAATTTATCATAAGTCATATGTTTACAGTTTAATGAAATAATGAACGGGGAATAACCAGTATGTTCAGTTATCTAACCATTGAATTTAGTTTCATGCCAATCGGGTTCCAGGATCATTAATTATAACCATTTCATTTTAAGCGTTCGCGGCTGGAAATCCGGTTTCAGAATCAGAAGTCCGTTTCACAACGCATTTTAATCCCAGTTGTGATCATATTTTAGCGACACTACAGTTGGATGAAATCTAGGGTTTTCAGTAAGGTTTTCAACGCAATAGACGGATCTTCGATCGCTTCTACACGTCAGGAGATATACACTATTCAATACTAATATGTCAGTTCTGATTTTGCTGGGACTGTTATGCGTCCCGATCATTTAAATTACAGATTAAATATCAAATGGTAACGAAACAGAATGAAATCAGTTGTGTTGTCTAGCTTATAGATTTACCTATAATAATCAGGGAGTTACGCAATCTACGAGTTAAGGAGATCTTGTGGTACCCAATACGGAACAGCAAGCAACAACTAGAGTCGCTCTGGACTGCATTCCAGAGTCGCACTCCGATCCAATTATCATCATGGTTTAAATACAGGAAAGTCTGGAAACTGGTATAGGGTTAAATTTCGTCGAGTTGGCTTAGATTTGAGCCCTATAACACATCAATCCAGTGTGTATGTGATTTATGGTGAATTTAATAGTTTTCAGGTACAAGAAAATTCCAGTTTTACGGTTAAACTTGGGGGTAGTTGTTTTAGTCGTTCTCGGTCGTATTATTCGACGAAATTCACACATTAGGTCCACAGCCATACGGGCCAAACAATACCATTTAGTTCCGTCAAGTTAAACGATAATTTCCTATGAGAACACACATCGAACGGTTACGTTGTAATATTTAACATAGGGTAAAACATGGGATATATATATACGATTATAATTTGTAAATTACTAATAAATAGCATGCAGCAAGTGGGGACTTTCCTGGACAAGTCTCGGGGATGCACGGTGATTGTAACGTCACGAACGCGCGACACATGCGCGGCACGGCAACTTGACTTGGCTCGAATTCGAGTCTCGGCTCAACCTGGCACGGTCTTGACGGCTTGGCAGCTGGTGGCGAAGGGGGTGGTGTAGCGATCGTCTATGGAGTTGTGAGGGGTCGGCTGGTGGAGGGGTTTCAGAGGGGGAGAGATATCGCGAGAGAGAAAGAGTTAGAGGGGGGAAAAGATTGCAGAGAGAGTGAGAGAGAGCAGGGAAGAGAGTGTGAGGGTTGTAGAGGTAGATTGTGAGAGGGATACAAAGAGGGAGAGAGAGTTGTAGAGGAAGAGAGAGAGTGATGGAGAGAGAGAGAGAGAGAGACAGAGAGAGAGTGAGACAGAGTTAGAGACAGAGAGAGAGTTCGTCGGAGTTGAGGTGGGGTGAAGGGAATGTGGGGAGCTTGGGTATCTGGTGGTGTTGGGTCACGAGGCTCGGTGTAGGCGACGGCGGTAGAGCTCGTCGGCGAGGGGAAACGTGAGGTGGGCTCGGTTGGCGACGACGTACTCACGGGAGGAGGAGGGATTAGTTTGATGTGGTGGTGTTTTGGAGGAGGTGCTCGGGTTGATGAGATGAGTTGCGGAAGAAGAGAAGGTGAAAGGTGGTCGAAGTCGTCGTCGTCGACGGCGGCGAGTGATGAAGGTAGTGGGTGCGCGGTGGTGCTTGGAAGGAGAAGGCGACGGTGGAAGTGCACTGCTGGGGATTGGGTTCGGTGGAGGTGCTCGATGTAGGGAGGAGAGGTGATGGAGGTCGGAGCCCCGGCGAGAGGAGCGGGTGAGGGGAATCGGAGTGCGGAGGTCGGTTATTGGGTGCAGGGGAGAGAGAGAAAGCGAATGGAGGAGACGAGAGGGAAGTGGGAGATGAGGGAAAGTGATGGGAGTAAAGAGGGGTGAATGTTGAGGGAGCGGGTCGCAGGGAAACGTGCGCGTCGTGGGCGCAGGCGTGAGCGGGGGAGGCGGTCGAGGAACAGAAGGCGGGGATTTTGGGAAGTAGCCGTTGGAGAGGGAAGGAGAAAGGGAAGGGTGTGGGTGTGGGCCGGGTCGGGTTAAGGAGTCGCGGGCCAGGGATTGGGCTAGGATTTAAAATAAGAAGGAAAGATTATAATTCTTGGAAGTGGGCCGGGCCAGGGATTATATAAATGGAATTTAGTGAGAAATGGAGGGGATGGGCCGCAGGAAAAACAATGAGGAAGAGGAAAGGGAAAATTTTGTTAGGTTTAGGATAGGTAAAATTATAAATAAATAAAATTATAAAATAAAATAAATAAAATTATAAGTAAGATAAATAAGATTATAAAATAAAATAAATAAAATTATAAGGCAACAAAATACAGATTTTGGTATAAAAGGGGCTGGGTATTACAGTTGTATTTCCTTCATGTATTGTACAAAGAATGTTAATAAATAAAAGTTGATGTTCTTTTTATCTCTTGTCTCTTGTGTACTTATTTTATATTGCGTATATACGCTTAGCGTATGTACTTCTGAGTATATACGTAGCGGACCTCGTCACGTCTCCTTCGCCGTACACTGGGAAGCGGGGCGTGACAGGTTTTATTGGTAGCCCATGCAGGTCAGAGCTATATGAATCCATATCATGCAGTTCTGTTCTACGTGAACAAGCTAAGCAATATAACACAAGAACCAGCAACTAAAACATTCTTTACAATTCATGTTCCTTGAATCTTGAAATTTCATATTCCTTGAATCTTATCATTTCATGTACTTGAATCTGTCCTAACCCAAATTTTTCTTCAGGGTTATGGATTCTCCGAACAACACCAGCACCAACGTCAACAACACACCTCCAGCACTACCTTTCACACCAGCTGTTCCTGCGCCACCTACCGAGCAAACAGTGCTACTTGAGGCAATCCGCAGCCTTCTCGAGAGACAGCAACAACTTCTGAACCGTCCTGAGACTGATGCTCCTGGGGTAAAGCAATTCAGAGCTTTACATCCGAAGCAGTTCTCAGGAAAGGGGAGCCCACTGGAAGCTGAGGAATGGGCTCAAAGTATCGAGGATGATCTGGCCGCAGCATAAGTGCCAGGCATAGCTTGGGTCCGTGTGGCTAAACTACAGCTCACGGACAATGCTCGCAACTGGTGGAAGGCGGAAGAAAGCCGTCTTGTACAGCCTATTGAATGGAAGACTTTTCGCGAGAATTTCGACGCAAAATACTTCCCTGTGACTACCAGGTTTGCCATGGAGCAGCAGTTCATTCATCTACAACAAGGATCGATGTGTGACAAATCAGTAGATGAATACGAAGCTGAATTCACCATGTTAAGCCGATTCGCGGCACACTTGATACCGACGGACGAGATCAGAACCCGTCGATTTCAACAAGGTTTGGACACAGAAATTCAAGCTACACTAGCCACAGAAAAATTTCTGACACATGAGGATGCTTTGGAAGCTGCTCGCAGTTATGAAGCAGTGATACAGGCGAGGGGCAGACCCCAATATGCCGGTTTGAAATGCCCTGCCACTCAAATAGCAGGAGGAGCCTCTCCAAGGCCATCGTTTGAACCCAGGAGATCAGAAGAAACCAATAACCAGTCAAGTCCAGATTTCTACTACTACTGCAGAAGAAAGGAACACTTGTGGAAGGACTGTAGGCGCGCAAAAGGCATGTGTCTAGTTTGTGGCGCGTCCAATCACAGAATTGAGACCTGTCCATATAGATACAACTCAACTCATACACCCACCAACTACCCGCAGCGGCCAGCTATCCAGGCTCCTGCACCTCGTTATGCACTACTTGCTCCACCACCTGCACAGCCTACTCGCCAATTCCAACAAGCAATGAGGAGCATGCCTAGAGGGCAGAGAAACAAGCCCCAAAGGCAGAATGTGCCTCCAGCTAGAAGGAATGTACCACGGCGACAGACATTCACATTAGAAGACGTAGAAACCAAGACTGTAGGTCAAGGTAACACCGGTAAGTCTTTTTCACCCTTGTATCACTTTGTTATTTTTATACACTATCTATACTACAGTCACCAAATTTCTTTGCACTGCTACACTTTCTTTTTACAAATTTCGAGGACGAAATTTTTATAAGGAGGGTAGAATGTAATAACCCTAATTTTTCTATACACTTTTCTATACAAATTTTTATTTAAAAAATCCATAAAATAGTATTTTAACCTGAGCACAATATATAAGTAATTATTTTGTTTTTAAATAACTCTATTTTTAGCGTGCATAAAATTGCTTTAAAATTAAAGTATACTTGGGGTATTTAATGTTGCTGTTACCACTTTAAGTAATTATTTCACACCATAATTACAAGAAGGAGCTTGTAGCTCATTGGTAACTCCTTGCACTGTTGAACCAAGCCACCAGAGTTCAAATCCCATACCCCACATTATTTTTAATATTGATTTTTTAAAAACCCTTTAGAATACCAAGAGTTTACACGTGCATATCTCATAAAAACCCCACTACACCCAAAGATGTAACACTTCCAGGAGTTAGATGAACCGTCGGGGGGGGGGGGATCCTGGCCGCCGGACTCAGCCGGGAATCGGCCAACTCGGCCTTGACTCGGCCGACTCAGTGCTCCGACCGAGTCACGGAGGAGTCACCCCCGAGTCGGCCGATTCCGGCGACGGCCCCAACATGAAAGTTGTGTCTTTTCATATTCTCTATGCACCTGCAAAATTTCAGCCTCAGACAACCTCTAGAATCCTTTAAAAACCCTAATTACTCCATTTTTAATACATTTTTATTACATTTTATCACATTTTTATTTTTAACTTTTCATCTACCCTAACTCTACCCTAACTCTATAAATACCAACCCTACACACTAACCTCTCACCCCTAAAATCCTAAGCTCACTCTCTTAAAATTTTCCAAGAGTTGTGTACTTTGAAAACAAGTTCGCGGTGAAGCTCCGACGAAATTCCGGCGGGAAATTCCGGCGATGTTTTTAGAAACAACCGGTGACGAAGCAACGCCTCGGCACCTCTCTTAGTTCCCCTACACTCCTTAGTATAGATCGAAACCCGTAAGTCCCATTCTATCCCCCTTTCTATTTCTTTAAAATACGAAATTACGAAACCCGACGGAATCGGAACAAATCCGATTTCCGACTCGGTTTTCTATAAAATTTCACTTCTAATCAATTCAATCATGCTTAAACATCTTATTGTTGACTATTAAACATTCAAAGAATAATTTGAATAAGTTTTCTCACATGAAATGATAACCTTTCCAATCTATCGTATTTTTCACTTTAATACCATCATGTTTCGATTTCACATTTAACCCCTAAACTTTGCTATACATTTAAAGTAGAGTACGAGGTAATGACCTACCTCCACACACACGCAAATACAAACCTAAACGAAACCATCAAGAACTTAGAATACGATAAAATAAAACTTTCATTTAAATACCATATTCTTAATAAAATCATTCTTAACATTTTTAGATTTGATATGCTTTTAAACAAATACCTCTCATTAGGAAATACGATAAGTTGTGCACATCGATCGTTTATCTAAACCTGACTTTGTGGTGTCTAGGCTGGGCAAGTGAGCTTAGGTAACTTTAAAAGGCCCGTCTCACGATTCGTGAGCAGATCCCTCCTTCCTCACTTGTACTTAACTGGCCACAATTGGCGGTGAAGAGACGATTTGAGTATTCTAACGACTTGTCGTTTAGACCATTTAGAAATAGGCTAGTTGGTTTAGGAAACCCTAGAATCTAAAATACGGAAAATTTACACCTTTGCAAATAAATACTTTTTACTTTATAAAACCGTTTTCTAAAGGATTAGTATTTTACAATCTTTGCAAAGCGCCGCTACAACCCATCTTTGGGGAACCCGTTAAGGATAGTACAGTTTATCGTGCACCCTCGGGCTTAGTAGTGCGAGATTCAAACCTCCGCAAGGAGTATTCGGTCTCGAAAGGTTTAAAATACGACATCTTAAGAAAATGAGATTTTTGGAATATAAATTATTTATTAAAATTATTTTTGTATAAACATATGTATATTTATCATTTAAATATCTATTTTATTATAATACAAATTTTCCACATTTTTCTAAAAATCACAATAATAAATTTTACACTAAAATACCATGAACTTCAAATAATCAATATTACAGATAAATACCTTTATTTATAAAACTAGGATATTTTCACTAGCAATGTCACAACATAAAATCCACCCTCATTACAACTTTAAAGACGAACAATAAATACTTGATGTGTATTTTGAAAAGTATATAAATGTATTTTTACATAAAACCCCCTCAAGTTTTATAAATTACCCTAAGGACCCTAACAATTATAAGACCTCGATTCACAATTCTGATTGTCTGACTCGGGTTTGAGTCTGATTAATCTGACTTGAATATGATTCAAGTCAATCTATAATCTACAAGATTCCAATTCAATATGAACACATGAATCCATGAATCCAATTATTAATTTATGCAACTTGACTGAACCGAACCATGCATATATATTCCTTTTTCATGATTCTCAGTATTCCATTTACATGACTCTACGGTTATAAATGTTTACTGATATCATGGTTTCGGTTAGTCAATCAATCAATCATACAACCAATACAATTTACAAGATAACAATACAAACAAGACATCGCAGGGTTTAAGGGGTAGATTGGTATGGAAGGTGTTAAAGGTGGCACGATGTGGTCAGATTTAAGACACCTAACATGAATCCAATTGCCGTTGTTCCGGGCCTTCTAATGGAGCCTTATACTCTATATTCCGTTTGCCCTGGTCTCTAACATATAGAGACCCCTCTCGTATACACTGGCATTCTTCTGTACCAAGCTACAAACAACAGCGTTAATACAACATTACAACAATACAATACAACATTAAAAGATACTCTCTCTCTCCTACTCTTTGTCTATTTCTCCCCTTTCTTCGGGACTTACCGAGCGACCTATTCGCTGACGACATTCTATTTCTTTCTTCTTTGAATGTCGTCAGGTGGTTTGGACCCGGCGGAGATCGAGCCATCTCAAGAAGACTTGGAGCAGTTTGCCGAAGACCCTGCACTTTAGTTCATTGTACACTTTTCCATTCAGTATTTTACATTTCCTGTTATGCCACTGTTTAGGCATCTTTTTATTTCAGTTATATTTCCTTCATGTATTGTACAAAGAATGTTAATAAATAAAAGTTGTTGTTCTTTTTATCTCTTGTCTCTTGTGTACTTATTTTATATTGCTTAGATACGCTTAGCGTATATACTTCTGAGCATATACGTAGTGGACCTCGTCGCGTCTCCTTCGCCGTACACTGGGAAACGGGACGTGACAAGAGCAAAACCAAATCTTAGTATCTCGAACCCAAGGGCAACCATATTAAACCGCGATTTGTTCGCGAACACGACACACGAAGTATGGAGTGGAAAGAGGAAGAGGTCCCACCGGGGTGCCAGAATCTGTTACCCTCCGAACGCGGAGACGCGACCGCATAGGTCCGCCTTGCCTGAATTCGGGACAGATGCTAATTGGTGCTATCCGTCCACCTCTCCGAAGATGCCAAGTTAATTTATGGCATCATGTATCGAAGGTTTAAACGGATGCGACCAATGTAGCAGACTTCGTCAGATTCCCCCTCATTTGAGGGGTTTTTGATTGTGGGGACGCTCTTCCATGCAGGCGCAAGCCCCTGCAGTTAATTACTCTACCGCATTACGGTAACCACTTTCTCCTTCTCCGGATGGTCACTTCGTGTCGTGTGTGTTTGTTTTGTTTTTGGTTGCCCGTGGATTGTATACGGAGACTAATTTATGTTGTCGCCTGTAGGGCGTGGATTTGTCCAAATCCGTATTTTCTTAGATTTGGGTTTTGGTTTGGGTTTAAGGATAGAGGCTAAGATCAACTTAAATGTTTGTTATGAATACGTTAGTCTAATTTTAGACTAAGATCAACTTAACGGGATCGTTTAGATCCAACAAAAGAGCATTTGGGCTCTATTGTTTAGTTTAAGGACATTGCGGTCGAGGTTAGTATAAGGACATTACGGTCCAATGTTAGTTTAAGGAAATTACGGTCCAAGGTTAAGGACATCATAGTCTGTGGGTTTAAAGGGACCCCACAGTCCGAGGTTAAGGACATCATAGTCCGTGGGTTTAAAGGGACCCCACAGTCCGAGATTAAGGACATCATAGTCCATGAGTTTAGGGACCTCACAGTCCAAGGTTAAGGACATCATAGTCCATGAAATGTGTGGTTGTCGGGACCCGTCACCTCTCTGAAGACGTTGAAAGATTACAACGACAAATATCAGAGGAGTAACGAGATGTACCCTTGAACCAAAGTTGATTGGGAAATCTGTAGTCCAATTTGGGACTAAAATCAATTAATTAGATTATGAGCACATGAGCTTAGTTAAATCTGAATTGAGGACTTATGGCCAACTTGGGCTAAGTCCAATTAGGTTTAAGAAAGTTGAACATTTGTTTGGGTTCAATTCTTCTTTATTTAGCAATACTAGACAAGGATTTGGGGGCTCTGACAACATTTTGTCTTTGGCTGAGCACTAAACCCTTCATTATAGCTCTGGGCTTTACTCTGCATATCATATGAAATGATCAATTTTGAGGTTCAGTTGAAGGAGAGGCTTGCCTCTGGAAAACTTAGCCAATTTGGGATAAAATTGGTTTTAAAATAGTGTTAAACACTAGAGGATATTTGGCGATCACGTGCTCCCACGTGATGTGCTGAAAATGGTGTTAAACACTAAGGACGAAGCGCTTAAAGTAGCGTTAAACACTAAAATTGAATTGGTCATGTGAGGTCGCGTGAGGCACCTGAAGATGGGGCCAGACTTCCATTATTTTATTCTCAAAATCTGCAAATAAGTGTTACACACTTAGCCTTTGTAATCATCACACGTGGACACGTGATAATACCCATTGGGTATTAATTCCTCTGTTTTCCTTATTTTGCCCCTTTTAAAAAAGGTGTTAGTCAGGAGTCACGTGGGGACACGTGAGGCACCCTGAATCAGTATTGCCTTTGGCTTTATTCCTTTCATTTTTGAGGATCACGTGTGAGCACGTGAGGCATTGCTTCCGAACTTTTTCTTCTTCATTTTGAGGAGTCTATTTGAGGGTCATATGGGGGCACGCGACCTATTCTCGTTCGTTCTTTTCTGATCATTGAAGGAAGGGTCACGTATTGCCACGTGACCAGGTTTACGTGCATGGATAATTTAAGACCTTTGTTTGAGAATTAAATTCTTTGGTAGGGTTACACCCTAATTTTGTTTTGAGGAATTAAATTCCTATGTATATGTAAGAATTAAATTCTTATGTAGGGTTAAACCCTAATTTCACTTAAAGAAATTAAATTCCTATGTATTTGAAGGAATTAAATTTCCTAAACTCAATTCCCCATTTAGGTTTTGGATCTGCATGACAGAATCTTCCCGGTGAAAATTAAATTCTCAACTTATGGGAAGATCTGCTTCTGCAGATCTTCAACCAAAGGAAGAACTAAGTTCTTATTCAGAAGAGTTAAACTCTTAATTTGAGAATTAAATTCTCTTTTATTTTGTGAGAGCTTGTAGAATGAACTTCTTCTTTTTCTTCTCACCTAGAGTTTTTTTTTTCTCTGAAGAGATCTTCTTTTCTCTTGAGAATTAAATTCTCCTCTCTTTTTCTCTCTGTTGTTGTATCTCTCCAAAAAAAAGTCTTTCTTTTATTCTCTTTTCTTCTCGGCTCCTATTTATAGGAGAAAGAAAAGAATCAATTTGTTTAGTGAATCTTTCATTGAAAGATTTTGGTTGTTTTTGTAATCAATATGATCTTTTAGATCATCCAGTGAATTTTATTCACCATTGGATTTTTAATCCAGTTATTCCTGGCAAATTTCAGGGAAATCTTTCCTTGTATAGATTCTTTCCATAAATTGGTGATTTTTAATCACCATTGGATTTTTAATCCAACGGTGCTCCATTTTACAGAGCACTATCTTTTTTGTTTGGAAAGATTTAAAGAAATATTTTTCCAATTAGGGTTCTCGATTCCCTCTTAATTAGAATTTAATTCTATTATTTCAGAGATCTTAGGATCACATCACGTGTTGACACGTGACCCTCTCGATTAAGCATTTGACCAGAATTTAATTCTGTTGTTTTAAAGAACTCAGGAATTATCACGTGTCAGCACGTGACCCTTGGTCACGTGTGAGCACGTGATGCCCCATTGGGGTTTTTCCTTGCCGTTTTATTATATTTTTAATTCTCTTCAGTGAGTTTAAAGGCCCATCACGTGTTGGCACGTGACTTCATTGTTAGAATTTAATTCTTATTAGCTAGAGAACTTGGGAACCTATCACGTGTCTGCACGTGACCTATGGTCACGTGATGCCCCATTGGGGTATTCCCTGCTGTTTTGTTATACCTTTTAATCCATTTCATTGGGTTTAAAGGTCCATCACATGTGGGCACGTGACTCCTGTTGATTAGAATTCAATTCTATTATAACAGAATCCCCAAGAAACCATCATGTGTCAGCACGTGACCCTTGGTCACGTGTGAGCACGTGATACTCCATTGGGGGTTTTCCTGATATTATTATGAGGGAACAGGGAAGAGAGGACTTACTGGACGCAAAGAAAGAGGAGAGGTCTATGAATAAGTTGAGGATCTCGTGGAGTCGTTTCGTCGCCGGATTTGTCCCGAAACGTCGCCGGAACATTGCCTTGAGCTAACTCCACTTATACAACTTCTTGAACTTAGGAATTTTAGAGAGTTTTGGCACTAGGTTTCTAAATGAGAGTGGTGAAATGTAGTGTGGTATTTATAGGGAAAATTAGGGTTTATGGTAATGAATTTGAGAATTAAAAATGCATTTAAAATTTGGTTTAATGCCACTTTTTAATTCTCTGTTTATTTTTAATAAAAACAAACGGTACAGGGGTTAAGGGGAGGCCAGGGGGTTAGGGCAACAAAAAAATAGAGCATTACCCTCGAGGGGGCTGTCCTCTCAGCGAATCTCGCCGGTCCAATTCCGGTGAGATGGCTTGGATCTCCGCCACGTGTCCTAGTCGTTTCAACTAGCCTATTGCACATGTTTAATTTCTGTGTGAATTTTCATTTTACGTATAGTGCACGTGCAAACTTTTAAGCTTCTAAAAGATTAAAAGAAAATTCAATAAAAATATATGTGGCTGGGGGGATTCGAACACAGGGGCTATGTCACAACAGTGCAAGACTTTACCAATGAGCTACAGGTGCTTTCTTACTGTTCTAAAGAAAATTAAATTTATAATTTGTGCTCAGACTTAGATATTCTTTTCTGTATTTTTGAAAAAATTATGTACAGAAAGTTTAGGGTTGTTACATTCTACCATCCTTATAAAAATTTCATTCTCGAAATTTGTAGAAGGAAAGTGTAATAGATTCAAGAAAAGTTTGGTGATAGAACTATTGATAGTGCATGAAAAATAT
Organism: Agapanthus africanus; assembly: GCA_030015575.1. Lineage (NCBI taxonomy): Eukaryota > Viridiplantae > Streptophyta > Magnoliopsida > Asparagales > Amaryllidaceae > Agapanthus > Agapanthus africanus. Next base: position 581,963,657 of record JASDDO010000016.1, read on the forward strand.
TTAGAAGAACGAAAGAATGCAAAAGTTTTGGTAAGATTGAAAAAGATGTGAGGGAATTACCAGGATTACCCTGCTCTACAGTCTCGGCTTCTACGGCAGCTAAAGTGAAACCTGACGCCGAAATACATTCCTTCTAGCTGGAAACACATTTCTTTGTTCTTGGGGCATGTTTCTCTGCCATCGAGGCATGTTCCTCCGTGCCTGATGGAATTGGCGATTAGGCTGTGCAGGAGGTCCACGTGGAGGTGGAGCTAGAAGAGCAAGACGAGAGGCAGGTGCCTGGATTGCGTGGACATCTTGATCTGTAGTCCCGGGAGGTAACAGGATATATACTTTTGAGTTAGATTGAGGAGTACATTCATTGGTTTCAAATGCCTGTAGGATAGTTAACCTACAAATACAGATCTTAGAATACACGTAACACACCTATAGCTTGTTGTATCACACCTGTGATTGTTTTATTCATACCTTATTTTGCACGTGACATCATATATAGTACACTGTTCAGCTTATTATTATTATATTTATGACGCACTGACGTCTGAGTTTTGTATGGCCCAGTTTTTTTAACCTTATCATAGCAAAATTGAGAATATTTTAACAGACAAGTTGAGCAGTGAGGAGCTTTACTGATTTAGTTTAGTGATGCCTAGATTTATTTTCTAGTTACGGTTTTAACGTTGTGATCTCATAAGGGACGAGACTATGATATTATTTCTTGCTGAATCTTTATTTTGTTTCCGCTATTTTTTTCGTTATTTTATTGTGGTAGTTGGAAATGTGATAGTTAAATATTTATTTTACTGTTCTTGATATCTGATTGACAACCGTAATGTGATTATGGAAGGATATTTTCTCATCTTAGATAGTATGATTGGTTTTGTCACGTACAGTACAGCGACGTAAACAGACATGACATTAATTAATTGAAATAGCCAGTGACATATCACACTATCACACTATATATATGTATTATATTCATGTGAACAAGGAGAGTGATTGAGAAGGTTAGAAACTTCACTTGATTTTCGTCCACCCATTTTTATCCTAGGATATAAGCAACTGTCCTTTTCTTACCCTTTCTTTGAATGGCAGGTTCAATGCATGCTCTAGTTGGCATAATTATAATACCAGATATTTGGATTGTGATCCACGTGATTAAGTTAAAAAATCTTAGGTTTAAAAGACGAAAAATTTGTTATGGCAATTGAAGTTTTTGTTGGCCATAATAATTTTTGTTAAAATATACTTTTAAGTCTTTTATACCTATCAATTCTATAGGATTTTCTTAACAAAAAAGGTTGATGATGTGGGTGTACTAGGAATTCGGGATTTTTCTCATTTTTCCGAATATAAATTCCAAAAAATGTGATAGCGCCACAGGCCCTCCTTTTTTTTGCATTATAATACCAACGGTGATATATTATCCTGCTTTTGTTATTTGATCTATCATTCCCCACTTGCTTTTCCCTATTATATAAGGGAGACAATACATCGTTGATATATGTATATAAAATGATTTTCTAGAGAAATTGTCATTCAGCCATGGTTAAAAATGGTTAAAATACAACTGTGACTAGCCAGCACACAAAAATAATAGAAATGGGAGGCATGACCCACGTAGATATGGCCCCATCCTCTCGTTCCACGTCTAAAATTCTCGTTCTGATGGTCATAATCTTGAAACATATAATTAAAGAGACTGTGCTTCCATTTAAACAAAAAGATTAGTCATTTGCATTCCTAAAAATTATAACATTAAGAACATCTCACCTGACTCTAACCCTGTTCTAATCAGTATCAGACCGATCTGCGTGCGACTGATACATTGGTTATAATAATCAAGTTATGATGACTTCCTAAGGTGACTGTCTATGTAACCTCATGATTAAGTTGAATATTCTAGAAACTAATCACATGGCCAGTTCTTTAATTAATAGAGTCATTGTGTAAAACATGGGCTATGGAGATTGGCTATAATTATTATATAAGTGGGTCCTGGTATCAAACCCTAGCTAGCCATGACTTGTTTTTAATTAGATAAGTACCTAGTGGTGTAAAACATGGACTATGACAATTGACTATGTATTAATGCATGCGTTTAATTATCTTAATATAACAACATTAACCAATGACATAACGAGGATTTATATATAATTATATAGATCAATATCTCATTAATATATATATAAATTTGGTGGGAAACTTCTATGTTTGTTCCTCTCTCATCTTATGAAAAACAATTCCCACATGCATGATGGCATGAGCTGGCCAAACATGGGCTATTTTGCCTATATATATGTTAATTGCAACTTTTTGTGCAGGCCTCCACCAATATTTAATACAGTTTTAGATTTATGTGTTGTAATTTTCCGTTAAAATTGAAAGGGAAGTTTTATCGGAGCGCTATTCGGCCTGCCTTATTATATGGTACAGAATGCTGGGCTCCTAAGAAGCATCATACACAGAAGATGCACGTAGCGGAGATGCGCATGTTTCGTTGGATGTGCGGTAACACTAGAAAAAATAAGGTGCGAAATGAGGATATTCGTGCAAAAGTTGGTGTAGCACCCGTGGAGGAGAAGATGCGGGAAAACCGGCTAAGATGGTTTGGTCATGTGCGACGCAGACCTATGGAAGCACCGGTTCGACGAATAGATACTCTCGATATGGGCAATGGCAAAAGGGCAAAAGGGAGACCGAAGAAAACATGGATGGAGGTGATACGAAACGATATGGTTGCCAAAGTACTCAATGAAAGGATATTGTTCGATAGAAATGAGTGGAGACAGAGGATTCATGTGCTGGACCCGGCGTGATTCTCATGTTGGTTCATGTAGCCTACCCCATATGCTTGGGATAAAAGGCTCAGTAGTAGTTGTTGTTGTTGTTGTTGTTGTTTTAGATTTGTGTTGTGTATTAGTATTTTTATGATTGAGAGAGGATTTGGTCTGTGGGTGTTTCAGATAGACCAAGCAGATGGTATGATCATTTTCAAACATTCAACTTATAACTAATTATTTAAAGTCAAATTTTTAGGTTTTCTGATTTAATTGGAATATTGCCACCATCTATTTCTTATATTTACAATTTTCTCATTTATGTTTCCTTTAAGATCATGCAATTTAGTTAAATAATGAGTTAATCTATATAGTACCAGCTGACATTTAAGTTTAAAATATAAGAAACTAGTTAACCCATCATTAGAGATGATAAAGTAAAATTGATTTAATTGAGAAATACCTTTAATTATATATAAGGTTGTTGAAAATGACTATTGCCGGTTTAGATTTATATACTTTCACCGATGAATGTTTATATGCAGGGAACACTGAGGATAAAATGATACTCATGATCAAAATGTTAACTATTCATGAATTTTTATTTGGATGAACCATACCAACCTTTCATTTGTCTGGATACTTTTTTGGCTCATCCATCTAGAGATTTGAAATGTTTTTTTGGTTGAAAAACTATTCGATAAGTAATCATCTCATAAAGGACGAAATGCATGATATTAATTTAAATTATATGAAAATTGATGCACGCAGATATATGACAAGCTCCATAGCTTCACTTTTCTTTTTATCATATGATTGAATTTCAAAGCAAAGTGCAGCTCTTTTATCATGCAACCATACTACTATAGCATAGCAGAATATATTTATGTGTCACGGTTCTTTGGTCTTATAACGCTACAGGAAAAACACCGTTATTTTATCGAAGGTTTATTTCATCGGTTATTATCCGACAAAATGAACACCCACTAAAACAAATGTGTCACCGAAATGATCGGCCCCAGAGTTTCGACAACCTTTTCCTCTTCTTCCTCGCGGCGCACCCCTTCGTCCCCCTCCAAGCCGCCGACCCCCTCCTCTTCCTCCTCCTTCTCGTCTAAGCCGCCGCCGCCGTCAACTCCAAGTGTATGCCGTCGCAACCTACTCCTCCAAGCGCACGTAAACCTCTCTCTCTCACTCATCACCGTCCAAGGTCGTCGTCGCCCTTTTCACTCACTCTCTCTCACACACACACAATCTCTCTTGGCAACAGCGTTTGGGAGTGCAAAGATCGTCGATCATCATCAGATTTCGTCAGTTTAGGTAATTTCCCCCAAATTTGCCCTAGCTTCAAAGTTTTACGATTTCTCTCGATTTTGCATGCAATTCTCGTCCTTTATGGTTGATGTGGGTTGTGTAGTGTAGTTTTAATTGCATGGGATTGATTGGGATTGAAACTTAGGGGTTTTCTGAAGGATTTTTGATTTTGGGTAAGTTGGGTTAAATTTGGGGAAGAAGATGATGTTAGTCATGATGTGAGGATTGAGTTGGATTTTGGAGACGGTATTGGCGATGATGATGATAATGAAGTGGTCCTGAATAAATGTAGGGTCGGCTTGACGGGTTTTAACTCGGTTTTAGGATTTTGGAAACTTAGGATTGTTGAGAAATAGGATATAGTTTTAGTTTACTGCCGAAAACAAAGACGAACTGGGATAGGTCGTCTTGCCTGAATTTGGGGGTAAATACTATTTGGAATATATCTGTCACGCACCGTTTCTCGGTGTACGAGAAAGTAGACGCGGCGAGGCCGCGACGTATTTACTCAGAAGTAAACACGTTAAGCGTAAATAAGCAATATAAATAAATGCACAAGAATGACAAGAGATATAATATAAATATCAACTTTTATGAATATCCATTCTTTACATTACAACTGATTTGAAAAGAAAATATACAATGATAAAAATAATGCTTAAACAGTGGCATACAAAAGGAATGGTAAGTACAAATAAAAGACTAGAATTCTGGATCCTCTGTGAACTGATCCAAGTATTCATGGCTGGGCTCGGTCTCCTGAGAGTCGGGTCCTCCTGACGAACATTCCAAAGAAAGAAGAGACATGAATGTCGTCAGCGAACTAGTGCTCGGTAAGTCCCAAAAGTAAGAGCAGAACAGATCTAGTAAAGAGAAGATGACTGGTAATATTAATATGTATATGTTTGTTATACTAACGTAATTATTTGTAACTTGGTATAGAATGTATCAGTGTATACGAGAGTAATCCAACTATCCCGTGGACTATGGTAACATGTAAGTACAAGGCCCTATCAAAACCTACGGGACAACGGCACATGATATTCATGTAGGTGTCTTTTAGTGTCCATCATCGTGCCACTTTTAACACATTCCGTATCATTCTACCCCTTTAAACCCCGTAGTGTATATTGTATGAATTGTAGTTATCAAATTTGCCGAGACCATGAATATAAGTTGTTCATGTAAACGGTTTCAGGATGTATTAAGTAGGCATATAATCAAGTCAAGTTATAACCATGGTTCGGTCAAGTCAAGTCATGTTTACATGCTGATATTGTTCTGGTATTCAGGTTCAGGTTCAAGTATATATGTTGGATATATTGAATTCATGTTGAATTGGATTCAGATTGATTTGGACATCAGATTTGAGTCAGACACTTAGAACTGATTTGGATCCTGAATTAGGTTTAGGAGTTATCGGTGATTGCTGCACATGGACGGCAGGATTTGTGTATTTTTCCAAGACAATTACCATTGATAACTTCGTTAAATTTTTCTACCTTAAATAGGCATGTTCCCGCCAAAATTTTCGGCCAAGAGCTACTTGTTCCCTTATGAAGAAGGGGGAGAGTCCTCAAAATTTGGCCTCACGTGTAAAACACGTGGGCGCTCATATGCAAAGCATATAAGCGCTGAACATAAATCACCAAGTGCCAAACAAGCCTCACGTGTAAAATACGTGAGCGCTCATATGCAAAGCATATAAGCGCTGAACATAAATCACCAACGGCCAAACAGGCCTCAACATAAACAGGCTAAAACCCACAGTAGGGATCACGCGTTAAACACATGAGTTCTCTTGCCTCTCACATGCAAAGCATGTGAGTGCTCCAATTTAAAATGCCCCTACCAAATTCTAGAATTAAATTCTATTTTGGGAAATATTTTCCCGATCTTTCTCAAACTAAAAAGATCTTTTCTGTTAAACAGAGGACCTTTGGATCAAAGATCCAACGGTGATCATCTGGTAAAATAAAGTTCTATCATAGGAAAATATTTTTCTAATCTTGTTAAATTAACAAGATATTCATATGATCAGAATTCTATGTTGGAATAAAATTCTAATCTTATTAAACTAACGAGATATCTATATGATAGAATTAAATTCTATATTAAGAAAATATATTTCTGATCTTTTTAAACTAAAAAGATATGATAGAATAAAATTCTGATCTTGTTAAAACTAATAGGATATTCATAATCTTGTTAAACAAACAAGAAATCTTCTCTGTTAAACAAAGAGCCTTTGGATTAAAAATCCAACAGCGATTGATCTAAAAGATCGTGAAATCAATCATGATCTTTCAATGAGGGATTCCCTTAACAAATTGATTCTTTTTCTTCTCATATAAATAGGAGCAAGGAGATGAGAGACAGAGATACACAGAGAGGGGGAGAAAGAAAGAAAAATAGAGAGAGAATTTAATTCTCTATAAAGAAGAGGAACCCCTCCCAAAAGCTTCCACAAAACAAAAAGAGAATTTAATTTTCAAACCAAAAGTTTAACTCTTCTCAAAGAACATAGTTCTTCCTCTGGTTAAGATCTGCAGAAGCAGATCTCCCCACAAGTTGAGAATTTAATTCTCATCGGGGAGATTCTATCATGCAGATTCAAAATCTAGGGGAAGAACTGAGTTCAAAAGAGTTTAACTCTTACAAAACATATGAGAATTTAATGCCTCTGAAACTAGGGTTTAACCCTTTAAAAAGAATTTAATCCCTGCAAAGAACAAAAGGAGAACTTGATTCCTCAGAACCATAGAAGAACGGCCTGGTGATTCATTAACGCTCAACGCTATGTAACAAAGATTATGTGTTCCCACGTGAGCATCTCTGAGGGAAAAAAAGGAACAACTGACATCGAGTCACGTGATCCCACGTGACCACCTAATAGTGCTTAGCACTTTCAAAAGAAAAAGAGGAATAAATCAAAAACAGTTCCCATTTTTTAGGCGCCTCACGTGATCCCACGTGACCCCCTAAAAGTGCTTAGCACTTTCAAAAGAAAAAAGGGAATAAACCCAGGATAGTTTCCATTTTGGGGCGCCTCGCGTGATCCCATGTGACCCCCAATAGGGCTTAGCATTTATAAAAAGAACAAGGGAATAAAGCCAAAGAAGCAGCGCCAACTTTCAAGCGCCCCGCGTGCCACATGTGAGTGCCCCAAATTTCAGTGTTTAACACGGCTTTAAGGCCGCACGTGGGAGCACGTGAGCGCTGAGCATATACTAGTGTTTAACACTATGAGAGGCCAACATTAACCAACCTTAGACTAAATCTCCCGAGGCCAATCAATCGAGCCCTTCATGCTCAGGGTCCCCCAAACCGATCTCAGTCCCAAAGATTGCTAATGAGCTCCTAACAGATGGCATCTAAAATGATGTTCATCCCACATCTTCCCTCGATCTGGAAGTTGGTTCAAGGTACATCTCTCCACACCCCTGATACGTGTCGTTATAATTCTTCAACGTCTTCAGAGAGGTGGAGGGTCCCATTAACCAATAACTCTTAGCGCATCCTCAAACTGATAAGCCAAAATCCATAGACTATGATATCCTTAAACATGGACTATGATGTCATTAAACATGGACTATGATGTCCTTAAACACAGACTATGACGTCTTTAAACAAAAAACCCTATGGACTATGATGTCCTTAAACACGGACTATGATGTCTTTAAACACGGACTATGATGTCCTTAAACATGGACCGCAACGTCCCTAAACTAAACTCTATGGACTATGATGTCCTTAAACAAAAAACCCCACGGACTATGATGTCCTTAAACATGGACCGCAACGTCCCTAAACTAAACCTTATGGACTATGGTGTCCTTAAACACGGACTATGATGTCCTTAAACATGGACCGCAACGTTCCTAAACTAAACCCTATGGACTATGATGTCCTTAAACATGGACCGCAATGTCCCTAAACTAAACTCTATGGACTATGATGTCCTTAAACACGGACTATGGTGTCCTTAAACATGGACCGCAACGTTTCTAAACTAAACTCTATGGACTATGATGTCCTTAAACCCTATGGATCGCAAAGTCCTTAAACTAACAACGGACCGCAACGTCCCTAAACTAATAACAGACCGCAACGTCCTTAAAATAAATGATAGGGCCAAAATGCTCTTTCGTTGGATCTAAATAATCCTAAAACCTTGTTAAGTAGATCTTAGTCTAAAATTAGACTAACGTATCCTTAACAAACATTTAAGTTGATCTTAATCTCAAACGAGCTTAACGATCCTTAAATCAACTAAACCCAAATCTAAGAAAATACGGATTTGGACTAATCCACGCCCTACGGGCGACAACACAAATTTGTCTCCGTATACAATCCACGGGCAACCAAAAATAAAACAAACACACACGACACGAAGTGAACATCTGAATAAGGAGAAAGTGGTTACCACGATGCGGTAGCGTAATTAACCGCAGGGGCTTGTGCCTGCAGGGAAGAGCGTCCCCACAATCAAAAACCCCTCGCAAACGAGGGGGAATCTGACGAAGTCTGCTACAACGGCCGCATCTGTCTAAACCTCCGATACACGGTGCCATAAATCAACTTGACATCTTCGGAGAGGTGGATGGATAAAACCCAATAGCATCTGCCCCCAAATGCAGGCAAGACGTTTGTCTTTCCCCGTTTCCGGCGGTAAACAGATTCTGGAACGCCCGGTAGGACCTTTTCCTCTTTCCACTCCACACTTCGTGTGTCGTGTTTTTCCACGATCAAATAATCGTAGTATATATGTTTGTAGTTGCCCTTGGGTGATGGGATACTGAAGCCGGCGTTGCGTCTTTTCCGAGAATGGTGTTTGCTTTCACTCACTGCAACTCAGGCTCTGTCACATCTGGCAGAGTCAAGTATGGATCACTTGCAGGCTCAAATCTCCGCAATCTGGCTCTTTAAGAAATCAACGGGCTTCTCTTTGGGTCGATACTCTCACCTCCCACCCTCGGTGTCTCAACGCCGATGGAGGAAGCCCAGAGGAAGTCTGTCTTCCACAGGCTGGCTCCCCAAGCAGCGGCTTTGCCGATGGAATCAGTCCTCAAACAACTGGCATCTGCCAAGGACCAAGATCGACACAGGGGGCAGAATATTCAAGCTCTCAAAGGAAACAGGGGGCGGGCTCGACAAAATCCTGAAGCTAATCGAATCCAGGCCGTAAGAAACGGTCGACGTCGATATCAGCATCATACAAAATGAGCTGGGGGAAGTTCTCCTTATGGTCATGTTTCAATCGGGAACAGCTTCATACTGTTGCGAATGGTCAAACAAAATTCTCCTACCGCAGTATTGAAGAAATCTCCGCAGCCCGTGGAGATCCCACGAGAGCAGAAACCAGTTCTCTCCGTATAACAACTTTCCTCATCTATATATAAGGTGTGGAAGCAGGTGAAGGACTCAATCGTCGTCTGCGGCTCTTCCTCTGAACGTCAGGAAAATTCTGACAAATCCCCTTTCAAATACAAAGGGATTCATCCCAAGACGGATCCTGATACAGCGGCTCCTCCCAAAACCAAAGCGGCTTTTCATAAAAAATAGAGGTCTAATAAAGCTCAAGTGCCCGAAGCAAACTCCAAACACCCCAAGCCTGGGGGCATGGTGGTTCACATAGTCTATGTGGTGAATTCTAAAGACAAAGTTCGAGTTTCTACTAGTCACCGACCTCAAACCCGGTCCCTGACAAAAGTTCGATTGCAACGTGAAAAGCTGCAGGAGATGTTCGCTCAGGCAGCAGCAAACGCTAATCCATCGCCTACGGAAAATCCCGAGGACGCACCCGAAGAAAGAGTAGAGAAGGAGTCGGATATTGATTTTCTAAAGCGCGCTCTGAAAAAGAGAGATGAAGAAGCGACAGAAATGTCCACTAAAATGAACCAGATGGCCTTTCTAATTCAGAATATGGCTGGAATGATGGTTCAATCGGAACCACTGGCAGATGAACCGCCGGTAGTTAGTCTTAAAGATAAGGATGACATTTCAAATAAGGCAAGCACTCACTTTCTCTGGCTCCCTGAAGCTCAAGAGAATTGATCCCGTTTAAACCTAAATTTACCAAGGTCCTTAATTGTAATTTTATATAACTCAAGGGGGTTTTATGAAAAATATTTTATATACTTTCAAAATAAATCTCGAGTAATTATTTATCGTATTTAGGGTTTTCATGGATGTAAATTTTATGATTTGAGGTATTTTGGTGAATATTAACCTAGTTTGATTAGTTCATGGTATTTAAGTGTAAAACTTGTCTTGTATTGATTTTTGGTGGTTTTTAGTGAAACTTGTCATTCTTTTATCTTTTTAGTAAATATGAAATTTTATTATATCTTGAAAATATGTGTTTTGATAATATTTATCTATTTATAAAAATTAATTTTATTATTAAATAGAAAATTTCGTTTTTCTTAAAAATCGTATTAAAATTCTTTCGAAAACGGATGCTCCGTGAGGAGTTCTGCATCTTGCTCTACTAGAGGATGTGCGATAATCTGCACCATCCAATAGCAGATTCTCTAAAATATGTTGTAGAGGCATAATCGCAAAGAGTTTAATAATACTATTTAAAAGAAAACCGGGTTTTTATAGTTCAAGGTATTTTGATGAAATGTTGTAATCGCCACGATATATGTTTCAAAGAGAATCGTGATATGAAATCGTGTGTTGTGAAGGGTAGGTAGTTACCCCGTGAATTTTTCAAAAGGTAATAGCAAGCAAAACAAATAAATATAGTCGATACAAAGTTCATGGTATTTAAAAGTAAAACTCAATTTTAAAGTTGTTTAGCATGATGATTTAGAGTGAAAGTTGTTCTAAACTTTAGTTTTATGATTAACAAGCAATGTATAGGAACATGAATGAGCAATTCTTAAGAAAAATTGTAGTTTCAAAGATTTTAAAATCAAATGTCGGAATAACTCCACTTACCGACATATTTTATAAAAAGAGACTTTTTATGTAGAAAAAGAAGAAGGGGTGTGACTTACTAGCTAATTGAATGAAAAGGAGATAGAAGAAGATGGTGTAGTCGCCGTGGAATCGCGGGATCACCGGAATTGCTTCGTTTCCTCGCCGTAACTTGACCTTGGGCTAACTCCACCCCTACTCCACTTTTACTTAGAAAATTTTGATAATTTTGGTTAGGGATTTCAGAATGAGAAGGGTCTAGAGTATGGGGTTATATTTATAGTGTGGAATTAGGATTTTGAAATTGAAAGAATGAATTAAAATGTATTAAAAATTGGATTAATTGGAAAATTGAATTCTCTGTTAAATTGCAGAGAAAACAAACAGTGCAGGGGTAATGGGAGTAGGCCAATCGACAAGTGTGCAAAGCTCGGGGACTTTTCCCAACGAGGGACCCGTTGCCGCCGGCCAAAATCCCCATCTCGCTGGCCATATGGTGGGTGTTGGGGGTTGGATGCTTGCCACGTGTTATCCTCAGTTCATACAACATTTTACACATGCTTGTTTTTGTAACGACCGTGAACCTTAGATACGTAATAAAAATATTTTATAATTTTTCTCGATGTCAAAACAATTATTTTACTGCTTATATTGGTAGAAAACACTTTAAAAATATTTTTCCATGTTTAAAATGAATTAATATGATTTTAGGAATTTTTAGGAATTTTTGGGAATTTTTAAGAATTTAAATGTTTTTTTTATCGAAGGGAAATTTTTTATAACCGATGAGAAGATCTATTTTAGACCAAATTTGGTTGCAAAACATATAAAATATCAAAATACATTTTATATAATTTTTTCAGATTTTTAAAATATTTTTTACTATTTTTAAATAATTTTTAGAACCAAACAAATAATTTTTAAAACAATTTTAAATAATACAAAATAATTTTATTGGTTTCAAAAGATATAAAATATCAAAATACATTTTATATAATTTTTTCAGATTTTTAAAATATTTTTTACTATTTTTAAATAATTTTTAAAAGCCAAAAACAATTTATAAAACATTTTTAAATAATAAAAATAATTTTATTTTATTTTATTAAGCTGAAATAAATCTGGACCGTCAGATTTCAAAATCAACGGTCCAGATCTTGCCGACAGATTTTTATTATAATATATATATATTTATATATATTATTAAAATAAATAAATAAATATATATATATATATCTGCCTTTAATCTGGACCGTCAGATCAAGATCCAACGGTCAAAAACCATCCACAGCAACCCCCAACACTGTTCACATGTGTAAACCATGGGCCGTCAGATCTGACCAAATCAACGGTCAGATCTGATCGGCTACTGTAGCAAAATAATTTTTTAATCCCAGAAATCCCTATAAATAGCCATGAACTTCTAAAATTCGTCAAAAAATATCTGTTCGAGAAAAAATTCTGAAAAAGTTTTCAGAGCTTTCTCTTTAAGTTCTCTACACTCTAGAATAAGTCTCCAAGGTAGAAAAAATCTCAAATGCAAGATATTTATTTTCTCGTACAACCCGACGCTCGCCGACTTTCATTTTTCTAGATCATTTCAGGTAAGATCTCTCAACACTTGACCTCTTGTTATCTTCACCATGAAAATATCTATCTGTGAAAAATATTTAGAGACCTAATTATGAAGATTTAACTGGTTTATCTATTTTTCGAGTTTTGACGATTAAAATCAATATTAAACCATGTTAATATAATGAACTTTTAGCAGTTATCCCTCATGATAAAAGTACGGGATAACAAACAGCTATGAATTCATGCTTGGACATACTTAAATAAGTCATAAGACAACTATCATGACCGGGACAACTTTTGCCGGAATAAAATTAATTATTTTACGGTTTAATAAAACCTATCGATAATTAGTTTATTAATTATTAAAATATGGAAAAAATTTATATTAAATTCTATATATTGTTAAAATTAATGGCAAACATTTAAAACTATATTTTTTGCTAATTTGGGTATTTCACAACAAATACCATGCTATGTAACTTTTATTGTATTTTACGTTTAAATACCATAAACTTTACATATGATGTCTTTTATCATATTTTACCTTAGAAAACTCACGAGGTAATGACCTACCTCTACACACACACAAATATAACCCTAATTGATAAACGTCAAAACATAGAATACGAAAATACAGGACTTTTCACTAAAATACCATTATCTTTATAAACCTTTCTTGAAAGCTTTAAGTTGTACACAATTTTAAATAAAATCTTTTATAATGAAAGCACGATATGTCATGGACATCGATCGTTTATCTAAACTGTCTTGTGGTGTCTAGGCAAGTGTGTCTAGGCTAGTGGTTTTTAATTAGGCCCACGACTGTGGTTCCTTCCCACTTACCTGACACTTACCTGGCCGCAATTGACGGTGAAGAGGCGATTTGAGGCTTCTAATGACTCATCGTTTAGACCTTAGAAAGAGGCTAGTTGGCTTAGGAAACCCTAGAAACTAAAATACGGAAATCTATACCCTTTTACGAATAAATACCTTATACTTATGAAACCGTTTTTCTAAAGGAACTACCATTACAATTCAAATCAATATTCTGCATGAATCCATGAATCTATTATTCCATATATTCAATCTATCAATCTATACAACTTGACTGAACCGAACCATGGATATACATCTATTTACATAATTCTCCAGTTATTCCATTTACATGATTATACAGTTACATCCATTTACTGATATCATGGTTTCGGCAAAGTCATCCAAATATACAATCTATACAATACAATACAACAATACAATCAAAACACTACGGGGTTTAAGGGGTAGACTGGTACGGAAGGTGTTAAAGGTGGCACGAGACGGTAAGATTAAGACACCTAACCTGGATCCAATTGCCGTTGTTCCGGATTGTATAACGGAGCCTTGTACTACACGTGCCCTAGTCTCTGGCAAGTGAGACTTCCCTCGTATACACTGGCATCCTTCTGTACCAAGCTACAAACAACAACGCTAATATAACATTACCACAATATAAATACAACTTTAATAGCTACGCCTTGTACTTCCATTTGCCCTGGTCTCTAGCATACTGAGACCCCTCTCGTATACACTGGCATCCTTCTGTAACCAAGCTACAAACAACAACGTTAATATAACATTACCACAATATAAATACAACTTTAATAGCTACGCCTTGTACTCTATATTCAGTTCACCGTAGTCTCTGGTCTAACGAGACTCCTTTCGTATACGCTGGCATTCTTCTATACCAAACAACAGCGTTAACACTAAATACAACATTATAATAATATACTCTCTTTTCTGTGTATTCCATTCACAACATGCAACATGAATCCATCTATCCAAGCTACAAACAACTACGTCCACATAACAATCAAATATTATAATAGATATATTTCCTTCCTGTCTATTCTTCTCCCTCTTTCTTTGAGACTTACCGAGCGATTGTTCGCTGACGGCATTCCTATTTCTATTCTTTCTTTGGAATGTCGTCAGGAGGGCCCGACTCTAAGGACCATAAGACCAACCAGGAGCATTTGGAGCAGACCACTGAGCAGCACGATCACTAGGCTTCACTTATACATTTTTCTTTTCATTTCAGTTGTATTTTCTTTTCATGCATTGTACTCAGAAGAATGTTATTAATAAAGAGAGTATATTATTAATAAACATTATAATAATATACTCTCTTTTCTATATGATTCGTCTCTTGTGATTTACTTTATATTGCTTAGCTACGCTTAGCGTATGTACTTCTGAGTACATACGTAGCGGGTCTTGTCGCGTCCACTTCGCCGTACACTGGGAAGCGGGGCGTGACAGTTTTTCCTGACTATTCATTTTTACGTGTATTGAATGTGTAAACTTTTGGGCTTCTAAAAAGTTTAAAAGAAAAATCAGTATATATAATATGTGGCTGATGGGATTCGAACACAGGGGATACGTCACAGCAGTGCAAGGCTTTACCAATGAGCTATAAGTGCTTTCTTGCCGTTCTTAAACAAAAATAACTTTTAAATTGTAGTCAGGCTTGCAAACTTTATCCTGTACATTAACTTACAAATTTTCGTTCAGTAAAATTAGAGTCGTTACAATTCCATCCACCGTATATCGGAGTTTTGAATAGATACGATCGATATAGCAGATTTTATCGGATTTCTCTTCATTTGTGAGGGTTTTTTGATTGTAGGGGCGCTTTTTCCTGCAGGCTGAAGCCTATGCAGTTAATTACGTTATCGCGTTGTGATGACAATTTTCTCCTGCTCCGGTAGGTCACTTCATATCGTGTTATGTTTGTTTATTTTGGTTGCCCGTGGATTGTATACAGAGACTAGTTATATCGTCGCCCGTAGGGCGTGGATTAGTCTAAATCCGTATATATTAGATTTGGGTTTGAACTTAGGTTGTATGCTTTGTTGGTTCAAAAAATATTTTATTTTATTTAAGAACTTTTAATCTGGTTTTAGATTAAAATCGACTTAAATATATGAGCATATGGGCTCAATTTATTTTAACTAAGAATACGTTAGTCTTATATGAGACTAAGATCGATCTAGAAATATGTTTATGAATGATTCAATTTTGTTAAGATCCATCAACAGAGCATATGGGCTCGGCTGCAATGACATTTCAGAGACTTAACCAATTTTGGGCTCAGTCTTGAGCTTTTCATCATCTAACAGTGCCAAGCACTATGGATATGATATCCAGTTGCTGCTCTGACGCTCACGTGGATATCACGTGAGTCACTATGTTTCTTGGCGTTCACATGTTATCACGTGAGGCGCTAAGTTTTTTTTTTCTGAGCGCTCACATGTGTTTCACATGAGGTGCAGAGTTTTGGGCGCTCATATGTGTTTCACGTGAGGCGCTATCTTCCACTCGTTTGAGCACTCACACATATATCACGTGAGGTGTTGAGCATTCATTTATGAGCGCTCACGTGTGTTTCACGTGAGACGCTGAGCTCTTAGAGATTTAATATTTATTTTTTTTTTTTTGAAAAAATTTAAACTTCTGTTAATGGTGTTTTGACCATTGATGATCATCAATATCTCTGTTTTGAAGATCTGGGATCAGGTTTTTAAGAACTAAGTTTCTTCTCTTCCTTTTTTTTATAAGAACTAAGTTCTTTATATAGGGTTAAAGCTTGTTTTTTTAGAGAAATTAAATTCCTAAAATATAAGTTCCCTTTCTTTTCTTCATGTTTCTTTTTTCATACCTAGTTTTTCCCTAGATCTTAAGTCTGAAGAACAAAATCTTCCCGATGATAATTAAATTCTCAACTTATAGGAGATTTGTCTTGCGGATATCAGATTCAAAGAAAAAACTAAGTATTTTATGGAGGGTTAAACTCTTGTATTTACATATATTAGGTAAATAAGATATTTTTTATCTCCGCTTTTTCTTTACCTAGGGTTTGAGAGGAGAAGGAACTTTTCTACAGCAAGAGATTTAAATTGTCGGTTGTAGCTTTTTATCACCTTATGGGTTTTTTCCTCTCTTTGAGACTTGAAGTCTCGGACCTTTATATAGGCGATAAAAAATTGTTAATTAATTGAGAAAATCCCTTATTTGAGGGATCTTAATCTGATTTTATAATCGGAGGGTGATTTTTTAATCACCATTGGATCTTAGATCTAAGACTTTCTATTTAACAGAATATATTTGCCTTGTTTTTAACAAGATTAGAGAAATATTTTCCCATGCATGAAATTTAAATCTATCTTTTGATTCAAATGAAGATTTTTAATCACCGTTGGATTTTTAATCTAAGAGCTCTCTATTTAACAGAGTATATTTTTCTTATTTAGAAAGATTAGAGAAATATTTTCCTATACATAATTTAATTCTATCTTTTGATGAACGTTGGATTTTTGATCCATCAGCTTTCTATTTAACAGAGAACACCTTTCTTATTTAATTTGATCAGGGAGATATTTTTGCTTAATAGAATTTAATTATATCATTTGAATAGAATTTAATTCTATCACTTATCACTTAATGATGATTATTTATTATCACCATTGGATGTTTGATCCAACGGCTCTCTATTTAACAGAGAATATCTTTCTTGTTTAGAATTTAATTCTACAGATGTAAAACTGTTTTAATTTAGACGCCAACCCTCACGTGTTATGCACGTAGGCGCAGCCAAAAAATTTAATTCTTACTGAAGCGGATGCCCACGTGCTTTGCACGCTGGTGCTCACGTGCCTTCACGTGAAACGCCGCTCTAGGATTTAATCCTAGCAGAGGCAAGCGTCCACGTGCTTTGCATGCCGGCGCTCACGTGCCTTTCACGTGAGGCGCCGCCTCATTTTATAAGGGAACGATTTTGCAATAAATTTTACGTTTTGTGCGTGTTATATTGGAAAACTCAGATATTGTCTGTTACCAAATTTCATCTGTTAACTATTCATGGTGTTATGTTAGTTACCTAATCTTGTATTTTGGAAAACTTAGATATTGGTCAGCGAAAGCTCTGGTGGCCAAGAAGCAAACCGGCTTAAATGAGATTATGGTAAAGTTATTTAATTAAGCATTCGTTTATTAATTTTGCATATATGTGTTTGATGCTAACACCTTTTCAATGTTTCTTTGTAAGCGTGCTTTACTGTTGTTTGGCGGATTGACAGCTCACCTGTGCCTATGCACGTCGTCCGAGGCCGACAATTTATATACACGTCAGGGAGTTGACGTAATCATAAACACCATGTCCACAGGAAATGGAGGTACGCTCACACCGATGAGGCGAAATGGACGGCAAACCCGTGACGTGGACATACGAGTGCTGGGCCGCCGTGATTCAACACTTCAGTTCAGATGATTTTAGGATATGTATATTTACTTAAATTGTGAAAACATTAGATATTAATCTGTAAATTAGTATGAGATATTATATCATATTTAAATGGCAAGCGAGGACCGAGCGGGGATCAATGGCGCAGAGTCATAACACCGATCATTGGTTGGGCGAAGAGATGAACTCGTTCTAGTTAGGAGTTGCTCATGTAAGAACAAATCAAATTTGAATGAATTTGTCAATTTTCTAAACTTGATCTAAATCGAATTTTTGCCTAAATTGTAAGCGAGAAAGATGAGAGAAATGCCCAACCGTGTGGATATTTATGGTATAGGGTTTGCGCGTCACTCCGGTTTCCCCGGCTTACAGGAGGCGATTGAGTATTACGTAGGTATGCATCTATACAGGTTTCTTGTAGTTGGTTAAATTACTTAATTTCGTTTCAATAATTAACTTAATTTGGTTCATAGTGTAATTTCGTGCAATAAGAGATAAGCGGAGAGATTGATGAGCGGGCGGCAGCGTTTGTCGAGAAGCATTGCTTAGATCCAACTCCTATTGATTTTTATAGGATTAACGAGGAGGTCATTCAGCGACACAACCCGGATCACCATGGTAGAGTCCATCTGGATGGCCAAGGCATTTCCCCTAAGGTATATCACGCCTATCAGGGTCCGGACTTGCATCCTTGTCAGGTACGCGCAGGGATGTTCGTTCAGGAGCCCGCGTCCCATGCGGCACCATCCGCATCTCTGTCCACTACGGTATTCCGTAGAGAATGATCGTCTCCTCATACTCTCGCGGGTTCTAAAGCACCCGTCTTCTCGTCTCCTTCTACATCTAGACCCTCGTCGGCTTCAGGTTCACGATGGAAGATGTAATACCCAGCCCTTTTATACCAAAACCGGTATTTTATTTATAATTTTATTTATTTTATTTATAATTTTATTTCTTTCTAAACCTCATTTTTCTTTTATCAATAAAAAACCCAAACCCTATTCTTTTATATCCTATATCTTCTTTACCCCCAAGCCTATCCCTTTATTTAATTAATTCATTCAATTTCCCCCAGCCCACTTCTTCAGCCCGGCCCACTCTTCTTATTTATTTATTTTTTGTTTAAAATCTTGGCCCGGCCCAACTCCCTCCAGCCCGCGCCTCCAACCCGACCCGGCCCGCTTCGCCACCCCTTCTTCCCCAACGGCTCTCCTGATTTCCCGCGCGAGAATCTTCCCGTTGCGCCCTCGTCGCCGCCTCCTCCGCCCACGCCCGCGCTCGTGTCGGCCACGCTCGAGCGCCGTTACATTCACGACGCGCAAACCCTCGTCGTCTCTCTATCCCCTCTCGCTTTCTCTCCCTCGTCTTCTTCTTCCTACTCTCTCGCCCTCTCTCTCCCTACAGAAACCCATCGTTTCGAGTCTCCTCGCCGCCGACGAGCACCCCATCGTCTCGTCCGTCCTCCCTCGCATCTCTCTCTCCTCTTCACCCACTACTCCACCACTCGCCTTCATACCCGACCCACCGCCAAGTTCAAACTCCCCCTCACGACGAGACACCACCCATCACCGACCCCCCTGCAACTTCTCAAACGAGCCCTGCCGCGACCACCTCGCACCACCTCCATCAACGACACAACCATCTTCTTCTCCTCCTCACACAACCCCACTCCTCTCAAACTCCACCCGAGCCGCCTCACCGCCGTTTAACCACGCCGTCACCCCATCATCATCATCATCATCACCGTCGCCATCATCTCTCACTGATCTCTCTCCCCCTCTGATCTCTCTCTGTGCACTCTGTGCTCTCTCTCTCATTCCTCTCTCTCTCTTTCTCTGTGCTCTCTCTCTCATTCCTCTCTCTCTCTCTCTCATTCCTCTCTCTCTCTCTCTAACACTCTCTCTACCGGCCACCACAGCGAGCAACCCCACACCAACGACCACCACCCTCGCGGTCAAGACCCCAGCAACCAAGCCGCCGCTGCCGAGACTCGAGTTCGAGCCAAGTCAAGTTGCCGTGCCGCGCGTGTGTCGCGCGTTCGTGACGTTACCGTCACCGTACATCCCCGAGACGTGTCCAGGCAAGTTCTCTACTTGCTACATGCTAAGTTATCTTTGTTACGAATTAAATTAGTATAGATTCCGTAGTAATTTTCCTGATAAGTTATATTACGTACATGTTCGATGCATGTTCCCAAAGAAAATACTTTTCTAATTTGACGGAACTGGATTGATTATATTGACCCTTGTAGTGATGAATAACTTGTGCAAATTTCACTGTAAATTATGACCGTTAACGACTAAAACGACTACCCCCAAGTTTACTCGTAAAACTAAAATTTTATTGTACCTGAAAACCGTTAAAATTACCCTAAATTATATACACACTGGAATGATGCGTTAGAGGGCTCAAATCGAAGCCGACTCGACGAACTTTAACCCTATGCAAGTTTATAATAGTTTCTGTACTAAACGGTGTCAATATTTGGATCGGAGTGCGACTCTGAACTGCAGTTCAGAGCGACTCCAGTTGTTGTTTGCTGTTCCGTAATGGGTAACACCTTGTTTACTTAACTCGTAGATTGCGGAACTCCACTGTTTATTATAGGTGAACCTGTTATCTAGACAACACAAGTGGTTTCATTCTGTTTCGTTATCGTTTGTTATTTAATCCGTAATTTAATAGATCGGGACGTATAACAGTCCCAACAGAATCAGAATTGACATACTAATGTTAAACAGTGTATATCTCCTAACGTACAGATGCGATTGAGAATCTGTATATTGCGTTGAAAACCTTACTGAAAACCCTAGATTTCATTCAACTGTAGTATCGCTAAAATCTGATCTCAACTGGGATTAAAATGCGTTGCGAAACGGACTTCCGATTCTGAAACTGGATTTACAGCCGTGAACGCTTGAAATGAAATGACTATAATTAATGATACAGAAACCCGATTGGCACGAAACTAAATTATATGGATAGATAACTGAACATACTAATTATTACCTGTTTATCGTTTCGCTAAACTGTACACATACGATTCATGATAAATCGTGCAAGTGATAAAATACTGTTTTATGACACCTTAATCATGCTTTACATCCTGTTTACGCATCATATCATACACATGTCACTGCATTGATAAGCTAATGATAACGTGCATTACCCAGTGTTAGGTATTAGTGATGATTGTGGCAAGTACGTCAGTGTTCGTGTATCAGTGAATAAGTGAAAATGATACGTACTTGTACACAATCAGTGAACCTTATTATTCTATTGCATTGTCGACGTCTATGAGACGCGTGTACGTGTGACTATAAGTGGTATGGGACACTTATGGAAGCTCTTGCATGGGTGTCACAGATAAGACACCAGACACTGCCATTTATCTTAGGTATTAGTCGGGATGTGCTTGATGGAGGTCCTGCCTCCAGTTCTCGCGCAGACTTGTCACAGACCGATTGGTATTTAGGGTTATGGTTAGCGTCTGATGTAGACCACGGGGTGTGGGGTAGTTTGAGTGTGAGTTCAACAGAATCTCAGGAGTCCCATGCCGGCTTATATATTTAGGGAGATATATGGAGATTTACAGGGTACATGATTATTACCGTGATATACATGTTGGACCCGTGGTCCCTTGCCCTTGGGTTCTACCCTTGGGTGGAGGACACTCGCGAGTGGTTGACTCTCACACTTGGACTGACGATACGCTTAGTGACCTGTACAGTGAGACTTAGAGACTGATAGGGATACTGGCATTAATATACCTTACTTACTGTGTTGACATACATGGCATATCATTCTACTGCTTTACTGTTCCGCTGCATTGATTACTGCATGTTCATACCCATACTGCCATTGATCTACTGTTATATATATCTATTATCACTGTTAGAATTGTCACATGATTTTATATATATTATATTGCTATTGTGTCGCTCTGACGTCCTGAGTATGCATGCTCAGTGTGAGGAGAAGATTTAGCCTGGACCAGGACTAGACGTATATCACAGATACCTCGACTTGCTATCCAGAGTTATAACTTTTGTTTCCCATCAGGTCAGTTCATTTTACTGTTTTGTTCCAGTTACTGCATTTCTCATTACCCGCGCATCATTTACTGTTTACCATGAAAAACTAGAAGCCGAAGTGTGACTACGGCAGGACATTTTCTTGACCGTAGGAGCATGGCTGGCCTTGTCTACCCCTCGTATTCCGTATTTTGGGAAGCGGGGCGTGACATGGTTTAGTTGGTATCAGAGCCAGGTTTTGCTTCGATTGGGATTGCAGTTTTCCGTGTAGAGCTTGACAATCTATGACATCCCTCAGTCTAGATTGTAAACTTGATATCCTTGATCCATATTCACATTGTGTGTTCCGCTATCCATTCGCTAAGGTTTCGGGTGACTTGGCAAGGTTACGTGGTTGCAATTGCACTACCATACTCTGTTTAAGTGACTTAGAGTCATACAGTTGATTTTCCAATTGCAATGAATTTCATCACATCTGATATTCTTGAATCTTTATCCAATCCATATTATATCTTGATTCTTATAGCCTGTGCCTTATATCATCTTCAAAATTGTTGTTTCAGGATCATGTCTTCCAACGACTCTTCATCTATATCCGCTCCCCAGAATCAGACCATTGAGATTCTGAGTGTACTGCAAGGTCTAAAGGAAGCCCATGAGCGAACAAACGACTTGTTGGCTGAAGGACTGAGAGGACAGGTGAATCAGGCACCAGCGGGAGTCTCAAATCATAAAGGGATCCCCGTTAGACGAGGAAAAGAGAAGAAAATGAAGCGCCAATTTGTTTCCCCGCGACAGAAGCAGCAGAAGACCCCATGTTGTGGGTACTGTAAGAGGCCAGGACATCTTCAGAGAGATTGTCGCCGCGCCCAATGGAAATGTCTGATATGCAGGTCCAACAAACATCTCATCAACGGTTGCCCAGAAAAGAAAGAACTACAAGGAGGTGACTCGTCTACACTCCCCACTTCTGCCAAGTGAGGATTACTACATAGTTCGAATTTCGAGGATAAAGCGGACCCAACACAGGATTCAACTCGCGTGACGAGAAGGCAGCGGTCTAGCAATCAAAGAAGAATTTTCATGTTTTCCAATTTCAGTATTATGTTGTCATCCTCTTATAAACATTTCTTTTCGTTTGAACCTTTGTATCCGTCGAACTTTTAGTTGAATGAAATAAAAACTTCAATCGTAATATATGTATCATTCCCTTGTTCCTCCCCTTATACATACTATTCATTATCACAACATTTTAATTTTGATTTTTCAGTTTCTGCCACCACATATCTTTCTATACTTCGTACACTTAGATATTTTCTTGATGTATCCCACTGTCTAATCATGACTCTTTCTTTTCAGGCCATGGCCCACCCCGGAGCAGCGCCGCATCTAGATGAGGATGCACAGTCATGCGTTTCCTTAGACCGCGCGCTGATGAGTTCTGACGATGAGATCAACGGTCCTCAGGTCATTGGCGAAAATAGCGATTCCGAAGACGAATGAGCAGCCGCCCCAGAGTTTAACATGATAGCTGATTCCGACGAAGAAGAAGGAGGCTCTGAGGAGAACCCGATAGAGGAAGACCCCGAGAAAGAACCGATAGAAGAAAATCCAGTGGAGGAAAATCCCATGGAAGAGAATCCAGAAGAAGAGAATCACATGGAATCGGATCTCGATAAAGAAGCTCCATCTGAGGAAGAAGGACCAGAAGATCAAGACCCTGCGGTGGAAGAACTCCCAATGGCGATACCTGCGAGGCGCTATGGAAATGGACGCCCCTACCTGAGTGCGCGAGCCTACCGCAACCTGCTGAATCTCCACAACCGCGACTGACGGGATTTCTTTTAGATGCTGTCTTCCTTGGCCAAATAAAATCTGTGTATAGTTTAGGGCCACATTTCGTTTTTGATGATGCTTTGTTTAAAATTTTCTAGAATGGAATAAATTACTGAGTTCACAAGTCCTTTGATCTTCTTAGTTCTCTTGATACTTGATTATTTCTTCTATACAATTATTTTCCTACAGAGATCTGTTCACCCCTACTCCTTACATTATTCTGACCCTCACCAAGATTAACTAGTACCACGCCCGATCTTTTAGAGGTCCACCCTTCATCCTTCATCTGTGACCCGTTTGAGATCCTTCTGGGAGGAGGACCTTTCTTATGAAATCCCGAGTTAGCTAACCCTTCAAATTTTTGATTCATATGATGTACCGACCGTTATCCTCCCTATACTTTTTCTTGTAGTCCTTTGTTACTCACCCTTATTTCCTGTGCTGACCCTATCCCAATCTCCTCGATTTTCAACCTAAAGCCGCCACACTCCAACCTTCGGAATGAGCCACCCTTCCTTGTAATCACTACCCAAGCTAGCCCTACACCTCTTTATGTTTTCCTATTACCCTAAATATATATAGGGATATTATTATTCAAAGATTGGTTTTCATTATTTTATATTTATCGAAGAGTGCGTTTTATCAACTATTCCCATTTTACGCATTTCAAGTACTCCACCACTAGCTTTCCCATTATTTTCAATAGCGCAACCTTACATCGCGTATATTTTCGTTACATGTTTCTTATTTTCATTATGTGGGTTTTCTAAGTTATTTTAAAACTATTTGATCGATATATCGTCCTAAAATGCTTTAACCTACCGACTAATCTTTCACTACTTTATTGTCATTCTTTTATTTTTGGGTATTGTGCCTACGTTTACTATTATAAACGATTGTGCCTTATACTTATTATTTCTGATGTGCTACTTTTGAGATACTTATATGTGCATATGTCTGAGTTTCGATTTTATCGAGTACGCCTCGAATATCATTGTTCGTTATTGTTGTTATTGCTATTCTCATGTACATATAGGTTGCCTTTGTAGTGTTCATGTCTTATACTTATTTAAACCTATATTCTTGTATGTTGTTCTTACATATTTAAACCCTCAAATTTCTTCATCCGCCTATTTCAAGTAAATCTTTATGTGTTAGTTTGCAATATAGTAGCTTTCACCTATGCTGGCATAACTTATCGTTTATTTTAAATTTCGAGTACGAAATTTTTGTAAGGGTGGTATGATGTAATACCCAGTCCTTTTATACCAAAACCTGTATTTTATTTATAATTTTATTTATAATTTTATTTCTTTCTAAACCTCATTTTTCTTTTATCAATAAAAAACCCAAACCCTATTCTTTTATATCCTATATCTTCTTTCCCCCCAAGCCCATCCCTTTATTTAATTAATTCATTCAATTTCCCCCAGCCCACTTCTTCAGCCCGGCCCCCTCTTCTTATTTATTTTTTTTGTTTAAAATCTTGGCCCGGCCCAACTCCCTCCAGCCCGCGCTTCCAACCCGACCCGGCCCGCTTCGCCACTCCCTCTTCCCCAACGGCTCTCCTGATTTCCCGCGCGAGAATCTTCCCGTTGCGCCCTCGTCGCCGCCTCCTCCACCCACGCCCGCGCTCGTGTCGGCCACGCTCGAGCGCCGTTACATTCACGACGCGCAAACCCTCGTCGTCTCTCCCTCCCCTCTTGCTTTCTCTCCTTCGTCTTCTTCCTCCTACTCTCTCGCCCTCTCTCTCTCTACAGAAACCCATCGTTTCGAGTCTCCTCGCCGCCGACGAGCTCCCCATCATCTCGTCCGTCCTCCCTCGCATCTCTCTCCCCTCTTCACCCACTACTCCACCACTCGCCTGCATACCCGACCTACCGCTAAGCTCAAACTCCCCCCTCACGACGAGACACCACCCATCACCGACCCCCTGCAACTTCTCCTCCAACGAGCCCTGCCGCGACCACCTCGTACCACCTCCATCAACGACGCAACCATCTCCTTCTCCTCCTCACACAACCCCACTCCTCTCAAACTCCACCCGAGCCGCCTCACCGCCGTTCAACCACGCCGTCACCCCATCATCATCATCATCACCGTCGCCATCATCTCTCACTGATCTCTATCTCCCTCTGATCTCTCTCTGTGCACTCTGTGCTCTCTCTCTCTCATTCCTCTCTCTCTCTTTCTCTGTGCTCTCTCTCTCATTCCTCTCTCTCAGTTCTCTCTCTCTCTCTCATTCCTCTCTCTCTCTCTTTCTCAGTACTCTCTCTCTCTAACACTCTCTCTACCGGCCACCACAGCGAGCAGCCCCACACCAACGACCACCACCCTCGCCGTCAAGACCCCAGCAACCAAGCCGCCGCTGCCGAGACTCGAGTTCGAGCCAAGTCAAGTTGCCGTGCCGCGCGTGTGTCACGCGTTCGTGACGTTACCGTCACCGTACATCCCCGAAACGTGTCCAGGCAAGTTCTCCACTTGCTACATGCTAAGTTATCTTTGTTACGAATTAAATTAGTATAGATTCCGTAGTAATTTTCCTGATAAGTTATATTACGTACCTGTTCGATGCATGTTCCCAAAGAAAATACTTTTCTAATTTGACGAAACTGGATTGCTTATATTGGCCCTTGTAGTGATGAATAACTTATGCAAATTTCGCTGGAAAATATGACCGTTAACGACTAAAACGACTGCCCCCAAGTTTACTCGTAAAACTGAAATTTTATTGTACCTAAAAACCGTTAAAATTACCCTAAATTATATACACACTGAAATGATGCGTTCGAAGGCTCAAATCGAAGATGACTCGACGAAATTTAACCATATGCAAGTTTATAATAGTTTCTGTACCTAAACGGTGTCAATATTTGGATCGGAGTGCGACTCTGAACTGCAGTCCAGAGCGACTCCAGTTGTTGTTTGCTGTTCCGTAATGGATACCACCTTGTTTCCTTAACTCGTAGATTGCGTAACTCTATTATTTATTATAGGTGAACCTGTTAGCTAGACAACACAAGTGGTTTCATTCTGTTTCGTTATCGTTTGTTATTTAATACGTAATTTAATAGTTCAGGAGGTATAACAGTCCCAACAGAATCAGAATTGATATACTAATGTTAAATAGTGTATATCTCCTGACATACAGACGCGATTGAGAATCCGTCTATTGCGTTGAAAACCTTACTGAAAACCCTATATTTCATTCAACTGTAGTATCGCTAAAATCTGATCCCAACTGGGATTAAAATGCGTTGCGAAATGGACTTCCGATTCTGAAACCGGATTTCCAGCCGTGAACGCTTGAAATGAAATGACTATAATTAATGATCCTGGAACCCGATTGGCATGAAACTAAATTCTATGGATAGATAACTAAACATACTAATTATTACCTGTTTATCATTTCGCTAAACTGTACACGTACGATTCATGATAAATCATGCAAGTGATATAATACTGTTTTATGACACCTTAATCATGCTTTACATCCTGTTTACGCATCATATCATACACATGTCACTGCATTGATAAGCTAATGATAACGTGCATTACCCAGTGTTAGGTATTAATGATGATTGTGGCAAGTACGTCAGTGTTCGTGTATCAGTGAATAAGTGAAAGTGATACGTATTTGTACACAATCAGTGAACCTTATTATTTTATTGCATTGTCGACGTCTGTGAGACGCGTGTACGTGTGACTATAAGTGGTGTGGGACACTTATGGAAGCTCTTGCATGGGTGTCACGGATAAGGCACCAGACACTGCCATTTATCTTAGGTATTAGTCGGGATGTGCTTGATGGAGGTCCTGCCTCCAGTTCTCGCGCAGACTTGTCACAGACCGATTGGTATTTAGGGTTATGGTTAGCGTCTGATGTAGACCACGGGGTATGGGGTAGTTTGAGTGTGAGTTCAACAGAATCTCGGGAGTCCCATGCCGGCTTATATATTTAGGGAGATATATGGAGATTTACAGTGTACATGATTATTACCGTGATATACATGTTGGGCCCGTGGTCCCTTGTCCTTGGGTTCTACCCTTGGGTGGAGAACACTCGCGAGTGGTTGACTCTCACACTTGGACTGACGACAGGCTTAGTTACCTGTACAGTGAGACTTAGAGACTGATAGGGATACTGGCATTGATATACCTTACTTACTGTATTGACATACGTGGCATATCATTCTACTGCTTTACTGTTCCGCTGCATTGATTACTGCACGTTCATACCCATACTGCCATTGATCTACTGTTATATATATCTATTATCACTGTTAGAATTGTCACATGATTTTATATATATTATATTGCTATTGTGTCGCTCTGACGACCTGAGTATGCATGCTCAGTGTGAGGAGAAGATTTAGCCTGGACCAGGACTAGACGTATATCACAGACACCTTGACTTGCTATCCAGAGTTATAACTTTTGTTTCCCATCAGATCAGTTCATTTTACTGTTTTGTTCCAGTTACTGCATTTCTCATTACCTGCGCATCATTTACTGTTTACCATGAAAAACTAGAAGCCGAAATGTGACTACGGCAGGACATTTTCTTGACCGTAGGAGCATGACTGGCCTTGTCTACCCCTCGTATTCCGTATTTTGGGAAGCGGGGCGTGACAGAAGATGTCCCAAGAAGAAGTCCATGAAGTTATTGAAGCGAGGATAGACATCATCCGGAGCTTGAGGCGTCAAGGGAAGAAAGTACCGGATTTAAGTTTGATAATCCTTGATATCAATACATATTTCATATAATTATCGACAATATTGTGTACTAATACTTGTCTATTGATAACATTATAGCACCTGCTCGATTTCGAAGACTTTCCAGACGACGGTGGCGACCAGTGAGTTCGAGATGGAGTGGAAAAGTACAAAACGCGCGCGCATCGACGTATCACTCCATTTCGTAAGTTTTTACATTTTAAGAAGCTATAGAATATGATTACATGAATGAATTTGTAATTGAGGTTGTTTTGTATTAGTATTTGAATTGAGTTGTGGTTGTTTGTATATCAGCAATTCAATTGAATTTGTATCGAATGCTCGAAAATCACACAAAACCTGCTCTATTTATTTTGCCGTATGCAACTAATTTCGTCGGGTTATTTCCGACGGGATAAGTTATTTCATCGGAAATAGTCCGACGAAATAAGTTGCAAACAGGAAAATTTCCCCAGTTTTTCGAATCTATTCCGACGAAATAACCTTTTTTCATCGTGATTTATTCTGTCGGACATCAGCCGACGGAATAAGTGTATTTCGTCGGTCGGATGCATCTTTAATTCGGTCGGATGCATCTTTAATTCGCTGGGCATCACTTAACGAAATAAAGGGGTATTTCTTTGCTGTGTAAAAATTGTATTAGACTTCAAAGCCAGCAACTTGGCTCATTATTTCTTGCAGAAAACTCCTTTCTTTTTACATTGATGGCAAATGCCCAGAAAGAAAACACCTAGCTATATTCCATCCTTATCATGAAAAGGATGTAAATGAACCTCTAATTTTATGCATCAAGCTAGGGAAGGTTGTAATTTTATTTAAGATTTAATTGGAATCAATAATTTGACTTCTCTTTTAATACATTTCAATGAGAATCACATGTTAATATGATGAGATTAATGGAGGAAAGGGGCCATAGGAGGGAATCCCCTCCTATGGCGTCGAAAAAATACCCCCTCCACCAATTTTTCCGACGATCGGCCCCCATCATCTTCATCGTCATCATTTAAGATGTGGGTACACCAAATTTCATGTGATTCTACAACTTTTTCACCGTTGATTTAGTGGGTTCAAAATTAACGGTTTACCGACAATAGAACTTTTTACATTGCTAAATCAACGGTGAAAAAGTTGTAGAATCACATGAAATTTGGTGTACCCACATCTTAAATGATGACGATGAAGATAATGAGGGCCGATCGTCGGAAAAATTGGTGGAGGGGGTATTTTTTCGACGCCATAGGAGGGAATTCCCTCCTATGGCATCTTTTCTCCATTATTCTCTAATATGATATTGTAGATAATATTATTGTATATAGTGAAGTTCTTTCATAGACAGGTAAATGGGGCCAACTTATTATATATTATATTAAGATTGTAATTAGTTAGACACTAATAAGTTTCTTAATTATAATTAGGGGATTCTATGGGACCTCATGATTCCTTAGTGCCAATCTAAACTCTTGTATTCTTGTCTTTCTAGAAAAAATGATTACCAAAGAGAGATGTAAGAGTAGAGGGATAAAAGGTCAAATGATTGTATCCATCGTTTTATCATCCTTGTCAAATAAGGGAGTGCATATTTTTATTTTAACTTTATATTGTGGTCGAATATAAATTAAATTGAATTAAATTGAATAGGATCCTGATTTGGAATTCAGATTCGTTTGAAATCCTACACCAGGCAAGTGGTTTCTTATGCAACTTTATTGTTGAAGACCATATCGGCCTATCTATCCTAAGCAAGGACGGATAGATTTGGACGGAGCTAAATGTAACTCATTACCCATATGATAATGTGCAAAACCGGAATTAATATTTTACTATCATACAAATTGCAATTTACTTGTAACATAACAAACAACCACTTCAAATTATGAATACATGGAACCATAGATTTTGAAGTTTTTTCATTGTATTTCTATTAATCTATATAATAATAAAAAAATCCAGAGTTTTACGCTTAAAATCAAACACTTTCTTACCTAGAAACATGTAATTAAACAAATAATTAATGTATTCAACAAAATTTCTTTCCAATATTCAAATTTTTAACACATGGGCATTAGAAGGAGAACTAATCAATGTGCATTATATATCTGGATCAGCTTATCATTCAAAATTATTTATCCAAGAAATCGGAGGTCGATCGAGAGAAAATTAGTTAAAATATTTTGGTTCTCATTCTATCATTAATTAATTGACAATTGCTACATTCTCTCAAACTTTCTCATGATTACACAACACTCGATCACCTACAAAAAATAAAATCGACACCACCAAAAGAACTGAATGCGAATCATGCTACAATAAGTGATCTCTCAAACATTGCTTCTTAACAAACCCTCCTGATCTTCCAAACAACCAATCCGCTTCCTTCCTCTTCATGGGAACCTGGAAAATATTCACACCAAACAACCTTACCGCATGAGCTTGGGCGGCGGCGGTGGGTGCCTCGACCATGACCGCCTTTTCTCCGATCTTACACCCGATAAACAACTGCTTCTCGGGCCCTGTCGACCGTTGGAAAACCACGACGCCTCCGGCTTTGAGCCCCTTCTCCTTCACAAACCTGCTCCATCCTTTGGTCAGCACATAGCTCTGGCTGCTGTTCCAGTACGAGTACCTGAACCTCCACACCTTCCCGCGTTCATCCTCGAAGCTGAGAAGCTGGCTCCCGGACTTCAACGGGAAGTGCTTCTCCGCGTACTGCTTCGGGATCACCAGCCTGTTCAGTTTGCCTACGTCGCTCGGCGTCACCGTCTTCTCGAACAGCTGCTCCCGGCCGTCTCCTTTCTCGTTAATGTCGCCGTTCCAGCTCTTCCTCTTGTGGTGGGGCCCGCATGACCTCCGGCTCTGCCTGAGCTCTTCGCGGTAGGTGTGCTTCCTGAGCATATCCACGATCTCGGACTTCGAGTGGCACCCCACGAAGTCGAGCTCCGACTCGTCGTCGATGGGGGCGAAGTTGGTGACTGCGTCGCGGCCGCGGAACTTGCACACCGCCACGTCATAGACCGCGGCGGCTTCCTTCTCGCAGTCGAAGGTGCCTAGCCAGACACGGTGGTGCTTCTCGTAGATCTGGGCACCCCACCGGCCGTTCGGCTGGGGCACCACGCCCTTGTACTGAGACGAAGGCAGCTTCCGGGGCTCCCCGGGGTCGGGACCGTCGTGGTTGGACTGTTCGTCCAGCACGATGCTCCCTCCGCTCCCCATGCGCTGTAACGACAGCAGCGCATGGGGATGAGGATGAAGCTGACCGGAGTCGTCAGAGCCCGCGGACTCCTCCCCAGAGCTCATGTCATCCAGATTTGAGTTTTGATGCAGCAAAAAAGACATTTAATTAAAAGCGGAAAATATACCAGAAGCTCTGGATCTCGAATTGAGAGAGAGGGAGAGATATGAGTGGGAGGGGTTGGTGTGTGTTGGGGATATTTATAAGGGGGGATTAATGAATGAGAGGGTGTTGAAAAGTAGCAATGTAGATGTATATGTGTTAGTTATCATTTGTAGTATATATGGTTTTTTAGTGATATTATGTGTTGTGTGGGGGTCAACTTGACTTTTTTTTGTGATTCAGAGAAGAAGGTTCATGGTTCATTGGTATGGCTCGGGGGGGGTGTGGGGGGGGGGGGCGGGGCCCAAAAGTGCAAGTTGATGAAAGAGGGGAGAAGGAAAGGGAATCACATGATAGTGGGCCATGGGGGATTTGGTTGAGTGCATCCCCCCTGAATTTTGTTGTAGATAGAGCTGACGAGGACAGCGGCCATCCATCTTTTCTTTGGTTCCTATTTATCCGCTAACAAACATCTCCCTCTCTACCCTTTTTTGCACTTTTAGCTCTTTCAACTTTGATATTTATCTTTTATTTTTATTTTTATCAAGAAGAATTGTTCCAAAAATATATATAGTAGCATACATTGTTCAGTGCAAAAGGAAACAAATGGTTTACCATAGAAGTAATTTTCTTCTGGAACAGTAGTCAAATTATTCACTTCATGAACCAAAATCAAGATATGTATACATACCCAGTCAAATTATTCACTTCATGAACCAAAATCAAGATATGAATACATACCCCAGAATTTTATGGATGTTATATATATATATATATATATGAGATTAATGGAGGAAAGAGGCCATAGGAGGGGATTTCCTCCTATGGCGTGGAAAAAATACAACCTCCGCCATTTTTTCCGACGATCGGCACCCATCATCATCATCGTTATCATCTAAGATGTGCGTACACCAAATTTCATGTGATTCCACAACTTTTTCACCGTTGATTTAGTGAGTTCAAAATTAACGGTTTACCGACAATAGAACTTTTTATATTGCTAAATCAACGATGAAAATGTTGTAGAATCACGTGAAATTTGGTGTACCCACATCTTAGATGAAAACGATGAAGATGATGGGGGCCGATCGTCGAAAAAATTGGTCGAGGTTGTATTTTTTCCACGCCATAGGAGGAAATCCCCTCCTATGGCCTCTTTTCTCCATTATTCTCTCTCTATATATATATAGAGAGAGAAAGAGACTCTTTGGATTGAATTATTTTTGGTCAACAAGTGATTAAAAATTATATCAAGATGGGTCCCAACTAGATAGTATGTTTTGATCTCTCTTTTACCAACCAATAAGTGATTATTTTACCATACCTCTCATCATGTCTAGCTTTAAACTGATATTTTTTTCCCACTTAAAAATAAGCTACGAATTCAAAGTATATTCCATAAGTGATTATAGAATAGTAGGGATGACATCTTAATTAAGAGAATATATTAGCTCTCCTATAAGTGTGTCCCCTGCCCGATCATTATTAATATTACCCACTGTTATTGGACTTCTTTTTTTTTTTGAATTAAAACGAGAGTGAAGAACCCTCGTGTTTCATTAAAGGGGTTTTAACGAAACATTAACAAATTGTTATTGGACTTTTAGCTCTCCTCTATATGTCTTTGAATATATATTTTTCTGTTGTTGATGAACGATTTTAAAAATAGAAATTGTTACAAAATAATAAAAATGTATTGTCAAAACACATATCCTAAACTTAGCGGTCAAGAAATGCTCGACCAAAACATGCCAGTATGCGTCGGACCAAAGTGGATCCGACTTCATCGTATACATCTCCTTCGATGTATTGGCGGATTGAAGTTTTGCAAAGACATTGTTCTTATGATCTCTCCAGTTCTTTCCCATATGGTTAAAGCTTATCGTGCACCAGAAAGGAAAAAAAGAAAAAAGAAAAAGAAAAGGCGGCATAATATTATTTTGTTCTTTACCATACATCTATTTTTTGAAATCCCAAAAAAGGGATTTCAGATACCTAACCGTAGCTAAACCGGTTGAGTGAAGCGAAAGACCTTCGAGCGTTCATCGACAACCGTCTCGGGGCCCTCTACGTCATATCACCGAAAGTCGAAACGACCCTGCAAAATAGGATAATTCATTATCGTATGGGTAGATGTATTTAAACAAATCAAAATACAGTTCAGTATTGAATAGTATAATCAAATCGCACCATCATCTCCCATCCAATAATGTTCTTCTTTTGCGTCAACTATGGGCTTTCTCTATTTAGGGTCGTCCACTCGCCATCGTCGTTCTCGATCACATGAGGCATGCGTTCCTCGCTGTTCATGATAAATGACACCATCTTCTTCGCTTCTTTGCAGCTTCCATGAACATAGTTCCATGTGTACGAAAGGTATACAATCGGCTTGTCTGGAGCAAGTGGCGTTCTTCTCCAGATATCAGCAGCTCGTGTGGGTCCTCTCACACCCTGTTTCCATTTGTGGAAAAGATATCCTACGTACCCCTTATACCGATCGGTCTTATCATCACCAGACATATCTAAAACAACTTCACGGTATATAGTTCAATATATCAGAGAACAAAATAATTGGTCAAACATTATACTGAAATAAACATGCATCTATACAACGAACATTATATAAAAGTAAGTAATTAGTTTCTTGGAAGGATGACCTATCATCATCGAGTATCATGCATTTAATTAGATTAGTTTTGATAGTTAGGTTTCAATATCGTCGGTTATTGAAGTATTTAGTTTAGGGTTTTGGAATTTTCAGTTTAAATGATAAATTAGTCAAACAGTTGATATTAATAATGAAGCATCTGGATTCATTGAAATAAATATGCATTCATACAACAAACATTATATAAAGGTAAGTCTCACACTCTCTTTCTCACACAAACACATGTCCACGATATATTTCACACATCTATACACAATATATTCCACACAGATGGTACACACACATCTACAAAAGACACACAAATATCATGCACCAAATAGATAGCAAGGACAATCACAACACTAGAATTGTTCAGCTCAGGATATCCTATACGTTTCCAAGACGATAATTCATCACTTATAATTCAGAAATAGATTCTCTTCAATATTAAGATTCGCAACAACAGAATTGATCTGCTCTATAAGGGCCTTAACATTTCATGTGAGTTCGAGATGGTGTTGTAAGTCAATGTCGCGCACCCCGCGGGTTCGTGGGGAGGCGGAATTTACAAAAAAATGATTTTTCTTACTTCGCAACACCGACTTTAACTTCAGGATCTTTACGGAAACCTTAACTAGCTATATCTACTAGGAGGTTCTTACTACAATGTTAGGATTTATACATTCTTGTTTACAAGTCCTTCGGGTCTTCTCCTCCTCCTCCTCCTATTCTTGAGCTTCTCGAAGATCGGATCGCGCTTGAAACGTCGGCCTCCTCGTGTCGAAGACGATCCACCCGAGAGTATGTACTTCAAGCTCCAATCTCTAAACCGAGATAACTAAGATACCTAGTTTGCAAAGCTAGATAGCTTAGAAGATGTAGAGTGTCTAATGGAGTGTTTTATCTCATATAACTTTATGGCTCACAACACATGTGAAGCTTAGGGTTTTGAGAAAGAAAGAGGAGAAAATGGAAAGAGAAAGGAAATGAGCAAAATAATCAAGTCTTTGGCCAAGCAAAGAATGGCCCTTACTCATTCACCCATGAAGCATGGATTATTTTTAATAGGAAATAACAACCGTGCTTCAATAGTGTATCCAAACTAATAAACTAATGCATAAGCCATGCTTCACTCCCATGCCTCAAATATCTCCATTTTCCACTTCATTAATCTATTTCCAAAATAGATAAATCTAAATAATAAGGTGTCCCCTTCTAGAAGCATCTCTTATGAAATTACAAGAATGCCCTCACCGTATATACATACCCGTATTCGTATTCCGAAAAATATGAATATAATGAGTTAATAACAATCCAATAATATAATACTAGGATCCGGCTTAAACCAAAGCCTACTAGTATTATCCGTCCGAACAACATCCGTGCAGCTAGTACACGTATATGATCGGAACCCTGCCGTAAAACCATACGGTCTCTACATCGTTTCGCCCGAAGGAGGAAAACTCTTTGTGTGGGACTCTAAAGACTCGACGGTACGCTGGCAGAGGGTTTAACCACAAGTCTGTCAGCGGTACTAGCTGCACGTAACGGCTACCCAGGTATCTGTCGATAAGAAGGCCAATGAGCAAATTCATCTGAACTCCTACTGAGCCTATCTGTGACAATCTCCGTACAGTCTGGTCTGTTCGTCTAAGAGTGTCGCATATCGGGGGCGGTAACTATCAGACCCCTAATAGCGCAATAAGTCGTGTCGGTGTAGAGCCTAATACACCCCGAGAAATTACTGGTGTACCTACCAGTAAATCTCGCTTGCCCTGACCAGGGACTTTGTGTATTGGATATCCGAACACAGCGCGATATCAACTCCCAATACCGGGAGAGACGAATCCCATCTAACCGCTACTGCCTCCAAGTGCTTCGGGACTGCACCCAACCACTACCTGTTTGCATGACTCATTTGAGCCGTGGTAGGGTAGTGATCTAAGTACAGTGGGAACACACTCGAGACGAATAGTGATGTCAAGTCAGCGGACTGACCTGTACTCATGCCATCCGGGTATAATACCAACCAGCAGTTCCCCCGCGAGTCCATCTAGTGTAACTCATAACCCAATGAGCACATGTATACTATCTCCGGTACGACATACCAATGGCTATGGGACATGCCTGTTCCCGCTAAAATTTTCGGCCAAGAGCTACTTGTTCTCTTACAAAAAGGGGAGAATCTTAAAAAAACAGGCATCACGTGTAAAACACGTGGGCGCACATATGCAAAGCATATGAGCGCTGAACATAAATAACTAAGGGCCAAACATGACACACGTGAGTGCTCTAAACATACACAGGCTAAAACCCACACTAGGGGTCACGTGTTAAACACGTGAGTGCTTTTGCCAAACACATGAAAAGCATGTAAGCACCTTAATTTAAAATGTTCCTATCAAATTATAGAATTAAATTCTATTTGGGAAATATTTTCTTAATCTTCCTTAAACTAGAAAGATCTTCTCTGTTAAACAGAGGATCCTTGGATCAAAGATCCAGCGGTAATCATTTGATAGAATAAAAATCTATCATAGCAAAATATTTTCCTAATCTTATAAAAAGAATAAAATTCTATGTTAACAAGATATCCATATTAAGAAAACATATTTCCGATCTTGTTAAACTAAAAAGATATGATAGAATTAAATTCTAATCTTGTTAAAACCAACAAAATATTCATAATCTTGTTAAACAAACAAGAAATCTTCTCTGTTAAACAGAGAACCTTTGGATTAAAAATCCAACGGTGAATAAAATTCACCAATTGATCTAAAAGATCATGGAATCAATCATGCTCTCTCAATGAGGGATTTTCTTAACAAATTGATTTTTTTTCTTCTCATATAAATAGGAGCAGAGACAACAACAGAGGGGAGGAGGGGAAGAAAAATAGAGAGAGAATTTAATTCTCCAAAGAAGAGAAACCCCTCCCAAAAGCTCCCACAAAAAGAGAATTTAATTCTCAAACCAAGAGTTTAACTCTTCTCAAAGAACTTAGTTCTTTCTCTGGTTAAGATCTGCAGAAGTAGATCTCCCCACAAGTTGAGAATTTAATTCTCATCGGAGAGATTATGTCATGCAGATTCAAAGCCTAGGGGAAAGAACTGAATCCAAAAGAGTTTAACTCTTACAAAACATATAGGAATTTAATTCCTCTGGAACCGGGGTTTAACCCTTTAAAAAGAATTTAATCCCTACAAAGAACAAAAGGAGAACTTGATCCCTCAAAACCATAGAAAAACAGCCTGATGATTCGTTAGCATTCAAACGCTACATAAAAACTCACGTGTTTCCACGTGAGCACCTTTGAGGAACAAAGAGGGAAAGAATGAGATCTAGTCACGTGACCCCACGTGACCCCTGAGAAGTGCTCAGCACTTATAAAAGAGAAAAGCGAATAAACCCTATTTTTGGGACGCCTCACGTGACCCCACCTGACCCCTGAGAAGTGCTCAGCACTTATAAAAGAGAAAAGGGAATAAACCTTATTTTTTGAGCACCTCACGTGACCCCTGAGGAGTGCTCAGCACTTATAAAAAAGAAAAGTGAATAAACCCTATTTTTGGAGCGCCTCATGTGGTAACACGTGACCCCCAAGCAATGCTTAACTTTTATAAAGCAGAAAGGGAATAAATCAAAGGGCAGTTTCCATTCTTGGGGCGCCTCACGTGATCCCACGTGACCCAATAGTGCTTAGCATTCAAAAAAGAAACAGGGGAATAAACCGAAAGGAGCAGCGCCAACTTCAAGCGTCTCACGTGACCCCACGTGAGCGCATCAAATTCTTAGTGTTTAACACTATTTCAAGCGCCTCACGTGGGAGCACGTGAGCGATGATCATACACTAGTGTTTAACACTACTTTAAGGCTTCACGTAGGAACGCGTGAGCGCCGATCATATATTAGTGTTTAACACTATGAGAGACCAATATTAGCCAAACTTAGATCAAATCTCCCGAGGGCAATCAATCGAGCCCCCATGCTCAGGGTCCCCCAAACCGATCTCAGTCCTAGAGATAGCTAATGAGATCCTGACAGATGACATCTAAAATGATGTTCAACCCACCATGATCTCTCCCCTTGATCTGAAATTTGGTTCAAGGGTACATCTCTCCACACCTCCGATACATGTCGTTGTAATTCTTCAATGTCTTCAGAGAGGTGGAGGGTCCCAATAACCAATAACTCTTGGCTCACCACCGAACAAGCTTTTCAAACAAGGGGAGTAAATCTAAAACACATCTCAATTTGGTGGCGCCTCACGTGATCCCTTAATAGTGCTTAACACTCAGAAAAAGAAAAGGAGAATAAAACAAAGGCAATCTTCATTCTTCAAAGTGCCTCATATGATCTCGCGTGACCCAATAGTGCTTAGCACCCAGAAAAGGAAAGGGAATAAACCCAAGATAGCTCCCATTTTGGGGGCACCTCACATGTTCCCACGTCACCCCCAGACAGTTGTGTTTAAAAGAGGGAGAAAATTCTAAAGACAGTGCTCGCATTTTGAAGGCACCTCACATGTCTGCACATGACTGTTTGATGAACCAAGTGCTTAGCACTTATAAATGAAAGAGGAATAAAATCCAGACAACAGTTCTCACCTCGGGTGCCTCACGTGCTCACACATGAGCCAAGTGCTCAGCACTTATATATATATGAGGGAATAAACTCAAGGAACAATGTCCACTTCGGGGCCCCTCACGTGTTCACACGTGAGCTCCTCCAAAGTCCAGTGTTTAACACTGATTTAGTGCTTAGCACTATAGGGTGACTAAGGGAAATCAATCTTAGCTCAAATTAGCCAAGTCTTCCGAAGCCAAGACCTTTTTTGTCACCAATCAACCGAGCCCTCATGTTCAGGTCTCCCCAAACTAATCTTAGTCCCAAAGATGACTAGTGCTCTCCTAACTGATGACATCTAAACTGATGTTCATCCCATTCCCCAAATCGGGATATTGGTTCAAGAGTATATCTCTTCATACCTCTGATACATGTCGTTGTAATCCTTCAACGTCTTCAGAGAGGTGGAGGGTCCCAATAACCAATAACTTTTGGTGCATCCCCAAACGGTTAAACCAAAACCAGACTACGATGTTTTTAAACCTTACAGACTACAATGTCTTTAAACCAAACTACGATGTCTTTAAACCGGACTATGAGGTCCTTAAACTCATGAACTATGATGTCTGTGGGGTCCTTAAACTCATAGACTATGATGTCCTTAAACTTCATGGACTATGATGTTCTTAAACCCACTGGACCGCGATGTCTCTAAACTAAAACAATAGAGCCCAAATGCTCTTTTGTTGGATCTAAACGATCCCGGTAAGTTGATCTTAGTCTAAAATTAGACTAATGTATTCTTAACAAACGTTTAAGTTGATCTTACTCTCAAATGAGACTAACGCATCCTTAAACCCAACCCCAAACACAAATCTAAGAAAATACGGATTTGGACTAATCCACGCCCTACGGGCGACAACATAAATTAGTCTCCGTATACAATCCACGGGCAACCAAAAACCAAAAATAAAACAAACACACACGACACGAAGTGACCATCTGGAGAAGGAGAAAGTTGTTGCCGCGATGCGGTAGCGTAATTAACTGCAGGGGCTTGCGCCTGCAGGGAAGAGCGTCCCCACAATCAAAAACCCCTCAAATGAGGGGGAATCTGATGAAGTCTGCTACATCGGCCGCATCCATCTAAACCTCCGATACACGGTGCCATAAATCAACTTGGCATCTTCGGAGAGGTGGACGGATAAAACCATATAGCATCTGCCCCAAAATTCAGGCCAGACGTCCAACTTCCCGGTCGCATCTTTTGGCGGTAAACAATGCCATCTCCCCTGTTGGGATGAGAATCGTATACACCGGTCTACTCTGGAGTATCGATGCCCTGTCTCGATAATCCTATGACTAGGGACCGGTATAAAGATGTGCTTATAGACTACTCATCTCCCACTAGTGTGACTGCCATCACAACGCTGGTAGTCAAGCAAACATCATAAGGGTTCTATCAATATGTATTAGCGATATGCTAAAAGAAACATATACACATATTGAGATAGAATCAAACCAGGTAGCATACTACCATTTTGAGCCAGACTGTTATTATATCTGTGTATATCCCAAGCTTCCAAAATATAATATATAATCCAGTACTATACAATAATGGCCTCTAAGACATATATCACTAACAATCTCCCATTTGCACTAAGGCCATATATTGGCATATCGCAGACTTATCATCTCGAATAGCCTCTTGAACCGCGTCTGAAAGATGGCCTTTGTGAGTGGATCTGCAGTGTTGTTCTCCGTGTCTACTCTCCGCACCTCGATCTCCCGGCGATCAACGATCTCCCTGATCAGGTGGTACCGCCTCAAGATGTGTCTGGACTTCTGATGGGATCTTGGTTTCTTCGCTAAAGCTATAGCCCCGTTGTTGTCACAATACAAAGGTATTGGATCAATAATGGACGGAACCACCTGAAGTTCTGTTATGAACATCCTCATCCAGACTGCTTCTTTCGTGGCGTCACATGCAGTGATATACTCCGTTTCTATCGTCGAGTCAGCAACGGTGTCCTGCTTGGAGCTCTTCCAACAGACCGCCCCTCCATTGAGGGTAAAGACATAATCCGACATGGACTTGGTGTCATCCTTGTCACTCTGAAAGCTGGCGTCAACGAAGGCCTCGATCTGGAGGAGTTTAATTACGTACACCAAGAACATCACCTAAAACCTTCTCAGGTACTTGAGAATGTTCTTAACTGTTGTTCAGTACTTCTCCCCAGGGTTTGACTGATACCTGCTTACCACGCTAGTGTGTAAGCTACATCTGGTCTGGTACACAACATCACATACATTATAGAGCCTACCGCAGAAGCGTAGGGTATAATAGTCATGTGATCCCTTTCCAAATCAGTCTTGGGAGACATCTCTTTGGAGAGGGTGATTTCGTGACAAGTCGGTAGATTACCGCGCTTTGAATCTTTCATACTAAATCTTTTCAATATGGTGTCGATGTACTTGACCGTGAAAGTCCCAACATTCTCTTAGATCTATGACGATAAATCTGGATCTCTAGAATGTAGGAGGCATCACCCAGGTCTTTCATGGAGAACCTTTGTGATAAGAATGCTTTGACTGATTGTAGCATAAGAATGTCATTTCCTATCAGGAGAATGCCATCCACATACAAGACGAGGAATACCATAGTTCTCGCTACAATCTTACTATAAATACATGGAGCATCTGGATTTTTGATAAAGTCGAATTCCTTGACCGTCTCATCAAAATAGATGTTCCAACTCTGCGATGCCTTCTTTAATCCATAAATGTATTTAAGCAACTTGCACACCTTTCCGCTGCTCCCACTCTCTATGAAACCCTCCGGCTGATCCATATAAACATGCTCTTCCAAATTTCCATTCAGAAAAGCGGTCTTTACGTCCATCTGCCAAATTTCATAATTATGGAATGCAGCAATGGCAAGTAGGATCCGAATGTGTCACGCCTCGTTTCCTAATGTATGGTAAGGAGACGCGACGAGGCATGCGACGTATTTACTCAGAAGTAAACACGCTAAGCGTAATTAAGCAATATAGTGTAAATGTACACAAGAAAGACATGAGATATAAATGAACAACAACCTTTTATTTATTAAACATTCTTTACAATGCAACTGAAAAGTAAATACAAGACTGGAAAGTAATGCCTAAACAATTGCATGAACTGAAACTAAAAGTATGTACATGTGACTAAAGCTCTGGGTCTTCTGAGAACTGCTCCAAGTCTTCTGAGCTGGGCTCGATCTCCAAAGAGTTGGGTCCTCCTGACAACATTCCAAAGAAAGAATAGAAAAGGAATGTCGTCAGCGAACAATCGCTCGGTAAGTCCCAAAGAGAGATAGAAATAGACAAAATAGGTAAAGAGAATGTATCTGGTATAATATATGATTATTTTGTTAACGCAGTTGTTTGTACTTTGGTACAGAATATGCCAGTGTATACGAGAGGAGTCCAACCTACCCCGTAGACTATGGTATAAGGAGTACAAGGCCCCTTCAAAACCCATGGGACAACGACAACGGATATTCTAGTTAGGTGTATTAAAGTGACCGTCTCATGCCACTTTTAACACATTCCATACCAATCTAACCCTTAAAGAACCCCGTAATATTTGTTGTATTGTTATATAGATGATTTGTAAATATTAAACTTGCCAAAACCATGATATCAATTGTTCATGTAAACGAATAAATATATAAACGGATAGTCATAGACAAGTCAATGTATATCCATGGATCGGTAAAATCAAGTCATGTTGATATAGATTGTATTCTGGTATATATTGATTCATGTTGTATTGGAGTTATATTTGGATTTTGTTCATGTATGGATTGTATTCCGATTAGACTGAGACTCTGTCTGAGTCAGACGCTTAAACAAAATTGGATTCCTGAATTAGGTTTTGGAGTTATCGGTAACTGCTGCACATGGACGACAGGATTTGTGTCTTTTTCCAAGATAATCATCGTATTGATAGCCCTGTTTTTAGTTGTCTACCTTAAATAGGCAAGCACCCACTTTCTCCGGCTCTCTGAGGCTCAAGAGAATTGGTCCCGCTTAAACCTATATTTACTAGGGTCCTTATTGTAAATTAATATAACCTGAGGGGGTTTTATGAAAAATAGTTTTGATATATTTTCAAAATAAATCTCAAGTATTTATTTATCGTCTTTAGGGTTTTCATAGATATAATTTTTATAAGAAGAGATATTCTAGTGGATATAAACCTAAATTGAATAGTATATG
Organism: Agapanthus africanus; assembly: GCA_030015575.1. NCBI lineage: Eukaryota > Viridiplantae > Streptophyta > Magnoliopsida > Asparagales > Amaryllidaceae > Agapanthus > Agapanthus africanus. The sequence continues at coordinate 582,006,947 of JASDDO010000016.1, forward strand.
ATATTTTCAAGTAAATTGACTTGTATTGATTTCTTGATGGTATTTTCATGAACTTTTATGGTTCTTTTCTTTTGATTTAGAAGATATGGAATATATTATATATTTAAAATAGATATTTTGATAATATTTACACACATACACACACACACACACACACACACACACATATATATATATATATTTATTAAAAATAGAATTTATTTATTAATAGAAATCACGTTTTCTTAAAAATTATAATAATAAAAATTCCATCGAGATCGTATGCTCCGTGAGGAGGTCTGCATCTCTCCCTACTATTCCGATGGATGTGCGATAACCCACACCAACCAAATTGGATTCCCCAAAATGGGTTGTAAGGATATAATCGTATGGAATTTGATTAAAACAATTAAAAAAAATACGGTTTTGATAGTTTATGATATTTAACTGTAAATTCGTCTTGGCCACAAAAATATTGTTTTCAAGTTGTGATGAGGTATGTCATTACCTCATGAGTTTTCTAAAGGTAATATGAGCAATATGATTAAATAATATCGTAGGTAAACTTTGTGGTATTTAAACGAAAAAGTGTAATACAAGTTGCATAGCATTTTATTTTGAATTGAAACTTGTTCTAAATATTGTTTTATGGTTGCTAAACAAGATATAAAGAAATGGTTGATTTGTTGTTAAGAAAAGTTAGGTTTTTAATGAAATTAGAATCGGGAGTCGGAATAACTCCGCTTCCGACGAGTTTTAATAAAAGATCGTTTTAGAATAGAAAGAGAGGAGAGGAGAGGAAACTTACTGATTGAGAAGAGAGAGAAGGGGTGGAGGAAGGTTTTGAAGGCATCGTGGAGTCGCGGTGTCGCCGGATATGTCCCGAATCGTCACCGGAACTTGACCTTGGGCTAACTCCACTTGTACAACTTTTTTGGACTTGGAAAAATTTGAGAGTTTTAACAATGGATTTTATAATTGAAAAGGAATAGGGTGTAGGGTGGTATTTATAGGATAGAATTAGGGTTTAGGGTATTAAAAATGAGAATTAAAATGCATTAAAATTTGGTTTTAAAGTTCATTTTAATTCTCTGGATATTTGCAAGGAAAAGAAACAGACTAGGTTTAGTGGGGTAGGCCAAAGGGTGTCGGGGTCAAAAATTTGGAGCATTACCTACGGTCTGGACTGACGCCGCCGGCCCAGAATGAGATCTCGCCGGCCAATTGGGGTGGGTCTGGGCTTGGATTCTTTCCACGTGTCGGGGTCTGCTCATATGACAATTTCCACGTGTTTGATTAACCTAACTTTTCATTTTTACGTGTATTGCACATGTAAACTTTTGGGCTTCCAAAAAGTTTAAAAGAAAAATCAGCAAAAATAATATGTGGCTGACGGAATTCGAACACAGGGGCTACGTAAAAGCAGTGTAAGGCTTTACCAATAAACTACAAGTGTTTTCTTGCTGTTTAAAAACAAATCAAATACTTATAGCATATTCAGGATTGCAAATACTCCATTTTGTACTTCAAATTTAAATTTTTTTTGTATATTATAAACAGAGTCGTTACAGAATGGATTTGAGCATAGCCACTGGAGAAAAGGTTTCATCATAGTCCAAACCAGGTCTTTGACAAAAACCTTTTGCAACAAGTCTAGTTTTATAGGTTTCAACCTGTCCATCTACACCAATCTTCTTTCTGAAGATCCATTTGCAGCCTACGGATTTTACTCCTTCTGAAGCAATATCCAAAGTCCATACTTTGTTGGTGTACATGGACTCCATTTCAGTCTGCATTGCATCCAGCCATTTTACCGATTCTCTGCTCCTAATTGCTTGTTGGAAACTAGTTGGCTTATCATCGACGATGATGCAATCCTCTCTATCCCCGTCTATGAGAAAATCGTAGTATCTCTCGGACGGATGAGACTGCCTACTAGTCCTGCAGAGTGGCGTAAAGATGTCCGGTTCTTACGAAACTATCGGTTCCTCCATACTTTCAGTAATAACTTGTGGTTCTGGAATTTCTTTTAGTTCTATTGCGCTCCCACTTATTTCTTTTTCAAAAAATCGAGTTTCCAAAAAATGGGCATGCCAAGAAACAAAGATTTTTTATTCCTGCGCGTAATAGAAAAGATACCTCTTGGAGTTCTTTGGGTATCCCACAAACTTACACAGTACTGAGCGTGCCTCAAGCTTGTCCGCATGCTGCTTTTTTTACAAAAGCTGGACATCCCCATATCTTTAGATACTTAAGATAGGGTTTCTTCCCACTCCATATTTCATATGGTGTGGTAGGCACCTACTTAGTAAGAACCTTGTTCAAAAGATATGCAGCAGATTCCAGTGCATAACCCCATAAGGATCGCGGTAACTCAGCGTTACTCATCATGGAACGTACCATATCCAATAGGGTGCGGTTCCACCTTTCCGATATACCATTGTGTTGAGGTGTGTATGGAAGAGTAAGCTGAGAGAGAATTCCATTCTCTTTTAAGTAATTCAGGAACTCGGCACTTAAGTATTCACCAACTCGATCAGATCTATGTGTCTTGATACTTTTGCCTGTTTGTTTTTCCACTTCATTCTTGTATTCTTGGAATTTCTCAAAGGCCTCGGATTTATGTTTCATCAAAAATATATGTCCATACCTTGAGAAATCATCCGTAAAAGTAATGAAGTATGAATAACCATTTCTTGCATGTGTAGACATTGGACCACACACGTCGCTGCGTATGAGTCCCAAGAGCTCGCTGGCTCTTACGCCGTGTCCAGTGAACGGAGTCTTTGTTATCTTTCCTTTGAGACATGATTGACAAGTTGCATAAGACTAATATTCGAACGGATCCAAATATCCCTCTTTATGTAACTTCATCGGCCGTTTTTTATTTATGTGACCCAGTCTAGAATACCATAAGAAAGCTTGATTTAATTCTGGAGACTTTCTTTCAAGTGTGTTCTGGACGTTGAAAACCTGAGCTTGATTTAATACGTATATACCGTTATCTAGTGTACCTGACCCAATCAAAACATGATTACGGTGGATGTGGACGACAGCACTTACAAATGTAAAATCATAACCTTCTTTAGATAGTAAAGATACGGAGATGATATTACATGTCAAGTTAGGTACACAAAAATAGTTACGCAAAACCAAAATCTGCCCACTTGTCAATCCTAGGTAATATTCCCCTACGAATACAGTATCCATGCTCATTCCGTTAGCAACACTGAGAGTCATATCACCTGCCTTGATAACTCGATGGTTTCTCAGCGCCTGCAATGAATTACAAATATGAGATCCTGATATGGTATCTAGTACCAAGGAAGTGGAGTTAATTGACAAACAGTTTTCAATCATAAACACACCTGAAGCCAAAGCTACAACGTACTTCGAATTCTGGTTTCTTGCTTTCCAAGCCCTACAGTCCTTCTTCCAATGGTCTTTTCTGTGAAAATAGAAACATTCCTCCTTCCCTATTGTCGGCCCCGAGACTTTTGCCTTGCCCTTTCCCTCTACCTTACCGATACCGCCTTTCGGCTTGGTAGGGGCCTTCTTTTTCTTCCCCTTGATTTTCGCCTTGGATCTAGAAGAGAAAGATTCCCCAATAAGCAGAGCGGGTGTCTCCCTGGTTTCTGTAGGGTGCTCTCAGCACTCCTCAACATGTTAAGGAGTTCTGGAAGTGAAACGTCCTTACCCTGAATATTGAAATTCAAGATAAACTGGGCGTAGGTAGAGGAGAGCGAATGTAGAATCAACTCTGTATACAACTCGTTCTCCAACATGGCGAGTCAGGAGCTTCTGCATTTGAAGCATAAAGCTGTCTATTTATTACTTGCCGTGCTGTTCCAGTGAACCTCTTGTTGCGCTCTCTCAAAATGTGACATACTAGTAGCGTTCAAAGAGCACTCTTTGGCCTTACAAGGTCCGTGAGCTCTTCAATATAACTAATCATCTTAAGGACGTGGTCCCCTACAGATGACCCGACAGCCAATCTCACCTGAAACAATTTTTTCGAGGTCTCATATATTGCGATACGAGATTGCTCTCCATATAAATCTTTGGTATGGAGGAAGATTGAAGTTAAGTTCATCTTCTCGTGCCGTCTCTGGTGTTCATTATCCATTGAGGGCAGCATGAGGTACTTGGCTCTCACATAATCTATTTCCCATATATTACGGATTTCAACATCCGCGACGGTGGAATCTAGATCTGAGACGGCGGGAGCTTTAGTAGTATGGAGTGTTGGATATAGTGCCCTCAAAGTCAATTATTGGATCGCAGGCACGTGATTGCAATGATTGAGGGAGGACCTATACCGGTATGACAGTCTTACTTAAGATGATAGTATGCTATCTGATTTATCTTTATCATCGTGTACATACTTTAGGTGACATTATAGGACACTATTGCACGTTGATAGAGCCTTTAGGATTCTTGCTTGACGGCCAGCAGTATGATGGCGATTATATACGTAGGAGCTGGGGTCTATAAGAACATCCTTAAAAGGTCCCTAGTCGAGAGAGTTTCGAGACAGGGCATTGATACTCCGGAGTAGACTAGTGTATACAGTCGAGACCCCGACGAGGGGCGGTAGCCGGTCTCACAAGCTATTGGTGTCAGTTGGATCACCTAAGATGTATACAGGTGCTCATTGGGTTATGAGTACACCGGACATGACTCGCCGGGAACATGCTAGTTGGTATTATACCTGACGTCAGATAGCAGTTCCCTGGGGACATGTGTACATGTTAGTTCATCGACCTGAGATCGTCATTTGTTTCGTGTGAGTTCCCACTGTGCTTTGATTATTACCCTACCACGGCTCAAAGGAGTCGTGCAAACAGGTTTTAGTTGGGTACAGTCTCGAGTCACATAGAGGCAGTGAGCGGATCGGCAGGGATTTCGTCTCTCCCGGTATTGGGGGTGAGACCGCGCTGTGTCTAGGAGAGCCATTACACGAAGTCCTTGGACAAGGTAGGAGATTTACTGGTAGGTATTCCAGTAGTATCTCAGGGTGTTCTGGGCTACACTCCGACACGACTTGTATCGCTTTTGGGGGTCTGACTTTTACCACCCCCTAGGCCCGACATGCGATGCTCATAGACGAACGGACCGGACTGTACGGATATTGTCACTGACAGGCTCATTAGGGTGTCAAGATGAGTTCGCTCATCAATCTCCCTTTTGGTCAATACCCGGTAGCCCGTTACGTACGGCTAGTACCACTGACGTGCTAGTAGTTAAATCCACAGCCAAAGTATTGGCGAGTTTTTAGAGTCCCCCACAGACAGTTTCTCAAGTTTCGGGCGAAACGTTGTAGAGGTTGTATGGTATTATGGCAGGGTTTGATCATATACGTGCAGTCGTGCATGGATCATGATCGGACGGATCATACTAGTGGGCTTTAGTTTAAGCCGGATCCTAGTATTAGATTTGTTGGATTACTTTAGTCTCATCGCATTCGCATTCAGTCAGAATGCGGTTGCAGGTATGTATATACAGGTGAGGGGTATCCTTGTGATCCGTCACGAGTTTACTTTAGATGTTGCCGTATCTTTTTGTTGGATTAAACATTTGGGTTAATGTTTACTTTGGTGGAAATAATGAGCTTAATTCAAGATGAGGTGCATTAATTATGACATGGACAAGGGTGGTGACTCATGGTCTTATTCTTTGAACCATGTCATCTTTAGTGATTGATTAAGGGTGTGAAATGAAAGATAGAGAGAGAAAGGGCAGCCATGTATATGGGTGAGCTCTTGTGATTATTATTTGATGCTTGCTCTCATTTTTCATCACACACAAGAAAAGAAAAAAGGGCTCATCTTCTTCTTCTTCCTCTAGCTCACCATTTCTACCAATGGCATCATCTTCAAGCTCCATCTATACACTCTCATGTGTTGAGAATCAATGGATACTTGAGACAAAATTATCACACACATTCTCTACATCATCTTGGACACGTCGGCCAGCAAACTTCGTGTCTGAGTTGCTTCGGACGAAGTGGGAGCCCGTAAAAAGACTCATTGATGTGGTGCCCTTTCCGACGAGGAGACCGGAGATCGGAGATGCCGCGAGGAGCTTGGGAAGGTGGCTAAAGACCGAAGGACATGGATCGATCGGTATAGCCTTTCTAACCCTTCTCTAGTTTGCTAGTTATAGGTTAATGGTTCGATCCGGGATTAAAGTCTGCGATAGCGCCGGTTTCAAGTTTAGAAAAAGTTTTCGTTTCCGCATTTTGGCCTCGGATCGACGGCCGGGGCGCTACCGTAGACTTATATGGAGGTAGCCCAGCTTGTCATAGGTAATGGCCATCTGGACATTTCTTAGCCAATCTTTATAGTTTGGCCCAGTCAATTTATTTTTATCTAGCAGTAAATTAAGCCCAGCCATTTTGTTCGCTGCAGTCAAGAGAGAGAGAGAGAGAGAAGAAACTCTCGGCATGATTCTCTTGCAAGTTTATATTGCTTATTAGTTTATCTAAACAGGATGGCTCCCACTATTTCACGAATCTTCCTTCAAACCATAAAAGAAGAATTAGTCAAGATTAATCTCACTATTATAATTCTTGCTTAACCTTTCATCCAGGCTAGTGTCAGTACTTCGAGGGAGGTTTTCCAACGCTTTCGCGAAGTTCCTTAATTACATAACCTCTTTTCCCTGGAGGCGTAGCCCCGCTAACACCGTTCTAGGCACCTACTTGGTTTATAGCATTGATTGTTTTGTGAAAAATCTCCCAAAGAGTAACGGATACTCACAGTAGGATCGGGATCCAAATATCATCGTGTGACAAATTTGAAGGAATCCTACCAAAATCATCACACTCCAAATGGTATGCAAAACTAGTAAATTTCCTTTTCCTTTGAAACTCCTGATGTGAATTTTTGCCCCAGGCGCTTATGACCTTGATGAAGGCCAACTTATCATAAGATCCAAGTCAATTCTACCCGTCATTGTATAGGTTAATTTGAACCCATCCGTACAAACCCTTGACAAAGGCCAAAATAGCTATACGACTGTCCCGGATTAACGCATCTATCTATGCTACAGATAAATACCCAGCATCTACCAATCACTATACTTTGATGAAAGTCAATATACATAGCTTGAATACTACTGAATACCCATCTGAAATGACGGAGGGCAATGGTTGGTTTTGGCAAAAACCGTGAACGTAATGAGCTTGATATAGTCGAAGGACCCATGATAGCTTTTAAAAGGAGTGGTTTAGGTTCCGCATTTAAAAGTTGCTTTTGAAGAAAACCGAGTGGTTTTGAAATTGTTCCAACGATTTAGATTTAGTTTGTTTTCTTTGCATTAATCAATATTAATGTGGTCCCATCATATAACCTATTATTGTAGAAAGAAACGAAAATAGAACGTACGCTTATGCCATCCGCATTCGCCACGGTGCCCCGTCATACACCGTTAGGTTACTTAACTAACGGCAGAGCGGGAGCTGGACCAGCGCGGGTGCAAAACATAAGCAACGTTTATTATATATATATATATGTATATATATATATATACATTCGTCTCACGCAATAATATCCATTCCACATCACAGATCACAACAACACAGATGAATATATTGGATATACTAGGATTTTCGTGTTTCGTTTTAGCCTAGAACGAAAGACGGATTCCACGGTCATGATGAATAGCCAAACCCCACCCTAGACCCCTACGGGTGCGGCAAACTACCCGCCAAATTCCCGAAGTGAAGCAACCTCCCTCAATAAAATGAGTAGGCCACTCGGCACTTCAAGAACCCGGTAGTTTGTGCACCCCACATTGGGTCTATCCTAGGTACAATAAAAAGTAAATGAAATAATACAACGATGGTTACAACCTCAAGCCGGATATGCCCAGCAAAATAATATTACATCACTTTACAAATATACATGAATGAAAGAAAAGAACACTCTTCTCACATCCCCCGGCTATTCATCAACGACGATCCAATACTTTATATACACAAACCATCAAGATGCTAATATGTGCAACCCCCACTAATCGACGTATAGCAATTAGCGGACGTTTAGCAACTCATATTCAAACTTAAAGCGAATAAACGATGTTAAATTTCGATTTAGAAACACTCTGTATTGCCTAAGCACAAAGATAACACGATATGAAATCTGAGCAAAATCAAACAATACCATAAATTCTAAATCCAAGAGTACAGAACACCACAAAAAATCCAAGACCCAAGTGATACAGTAAACCGGCCATATCGGGAAAAATGCAAGTTTGGCCGGCCACCTTTTTGAATTTGGGTCTCGTTTTTCTCTGGTGTTCTAGTTACATCATCAGTAGCATTCTGCACTTGTTTTAAAAAAATTTAGAAGACTTTTTAAATTCAACAAAAACTTGGATTTAAGTTTTATCGTTTCGGAGTCGTTTCAGTTTTGAAACTTTAAACTTCATTTAAATAACCCAGTTAAGGTTTAGTAGGCTCTGATACCACTGTAAGTCGATGTCGCGCACCCCGCGGGTTCGCGGGAAGGCGGAATTTACAAAAAACGATTTTTCTTACTTCACAACACCGAATTTAACTCCAGGATCTTTACGGAAACCTTAACTAGCTATATCTACTAGGAGGTTCTAACTACTATGTTAAGGTTTATACCTCCTTATTTACAAGCCCTTCGGGTCTTCTTCTCCTCCTCCTATTCTTGAGCTCCTCGATGATCGGACCACGCTTGAAACGTCGGCCTCCTCGTATCGAAGACGATCCACCCGAGAGTATGTACTTCAAGATCCAAGCTTTAAACCGAGGTAACTAAGATACCTAGTTTGCTAAGCTAGATAGCTTAGAAGATATAGAGTGTCTAATAGAGTGTTTTATCTTATATAACCATATGGCTCACAACACATGTGAAGGTTAGGGTTTTGAAGAAGAAGGAGGAGAAAATGGAGAGAGAAAAGAAATGAGCAAAATGATCAAGTCTTTGGCCAAGTGAAGAATGGCTCATACTCATTCACCCATGAAGCATGGATTATTTTCAATAGAAAATAACAACCATGCTTCAATAGTGTATCCAAACTAATAAACAAATGCATAAGCCATGCTTCACTCCCATGCCTCAAATATCTCCATTTTCCACTTCATTAATCTATTTCCAAAATAGATAAATCTAAATAACGAGGTGTCCCCTTCTAGAAGCATCTCTTATGAAATTACAAGAATGCCATCACCGTATATACATACCCGTATTCGTATTCCAAAAAATATGAATTTAATGAGATAATAATAATCCAATAATATAATACTAGGATCCGGTTTAAACTAAAACCCACTAATATTATCCGTCCGAACAACATCCGTGCAGCCAGTACACGTATATGATCAGAACCCTGCCATAAAACTATACGGCCTCTACATCGTTTCACCCGATATAGCAATAAATATATATGATGAGTATGCAATATTATTAAACATGAGAAGTGGAACAAAATGCAGAGCATTAGTATACTAAACATCAACTGAATATGAATAGCGCAACATAGGTATCATGTCAATAAACTAGGCAATGTGCATGTCACTACTTATCGGTCACTAAGTCAATGAAATCAAATGGTGGAAACGATGCTCGTATTTAACAAGGGTCTCGTGCATGCCCGAGACTACGGTCCGCTGTGCCCGGGACATAACCCTGTCAGCCGTGCCGCTAGGCCCACGACCTAATGTGTGTGTGTGTGTATCACTAATAGCGAATGATCATCCTCTAAATAACTGTACCTCGCTAAATACGAGTTCAATTCTACCTTGATTTCCCCTTTCTCTAGGTTATAGCATGCATTCAGGTATTAGATAGGTTGTGAATAAATACGTATCGCTGTAACTTTCAATTACTTTTCCACTTATCAATATCACTGTCGTATTTGCCACAACATAATCACTAAAACTAATATATATCGACAATGCAAAACAATCGCTAGGTCTCAATGTGAACGATCACTATGCAGCAGGTATAAATCAAGCATGAAAATATGCAGAAATGCACTGAACAAGTATTCACTATTTTATGACGACCAATGCCATACAACTTGTAAAATTTACGATAAATTACACGTATAGAATCGAACAAAATAATATGAAGAACGTACGAATTAAACTTGATTATCAAAATAGTAAAATGTATTTCGTGTCAATCGGAATTCATGTTAGGGAATTATCATCATTTTAAGGTAGCGATCGATTCCTGGAATTCCAGTTTCAGAACTGGAAGCCCAACTTCACGCGCGTTTTATCAGTGATTGTGTTCAGATTCAGGTGTTTCCCCAGTTGAATGAAATATATTTCTATCTGTTAAATTTTCAACGCATCAAACCAATTATAATTAGCATTTCTGTATTAGAAGTTATGTCTTGATTAGTGAAACGGTGTAAGGAGGGTCCCTGCAGAACACAGCGACACTCTAAACTACAAATTTAATATCAAACGATGGTGAAACAGCACGGGACTAGATTAATGTGTTAGATAACTAAATTATCTACGTGACCATATGGGGCTCCGCACATTTTCAGTTTAAAGAAGAGGTGTGCATGTGTTCAAAGTCAGGTATCCAAACGAAATGCTGCCCCGGACTGCAGTTCAGTGCCGCATTCGCAGTCAATTATTGTTACAGAAATCTATAAACGTCGAGAATTAATCTATAGACAGTTTTAGGTTATTGAGTCGTCTTCGATATTAGCCATAGAACGTTACATTCCAAGCGGTACTTAATTTACAACAATTTTAATAAGGTAACATGCGCAGTAAGATTCAGATTTTGTGTTGACTTTAGGGGGCGACTCTACATGATTAAAAACATGATATTTTGCATCCAAATTTCTACACGATATCCGCAAACAGTAAAGGAATCGAACTATCACAAGTTCCACCATAACAAGATCTGTTTTGGTTTAGATTTTTGTGTCGAGCACTTAACTAGTGTACGGTTATTAACGATGTAGATACGTATACAACAATATCCTTACGATTAAAACCTATCGATTTATTTAATAATACTACCATGTAAAGCAAGTGATCGGGTTTTCACTTACCTTCGGTCGCTAATATAGAAGCGACACCACTTGCGGACTTCGTTTCGACACACGAGACGATGCGATACTGAGTACGGCGCGACACGGTACCGAACGCGATGCTGGTACGGGAGTGGGAACGGTGCGTGTGCGACATGTGTGGCGTGGGGCTTGGCATAATGTGGCACGGGAACGGGCATAGCATGGCATAGGGCTCGGCACTAGGCTGGCACAGCATGGCACGGAAACAGGCACAGCGTGGCACGGGGCTTGGCACTGGCGTGGCACGGGGCCGAGGCAAGCTCGGATGCTTTGGCAAAGGCGGTGAGGGTAGCAGAGGTCCGGGGCAGTGCAGGCGGCAGTGGGCTTGGTGGGTCGATGGAGACGGCAAGGTGGTGATGACGATAGAGTGGGTTGATGATGGAAGTGGTGAGGGGGTCGACGGTGGTGGCAGAGGTAGAGGAAGCGCGTAGTTGTTGGAGGTGATGGCTACTGCCGGCAATGGGTCCAGGCGATGAGGAAAGCTTGGAGCTCGTCTGCGAGGTAGAGCAGGTGGTGGCTGCTGTCGATGGCGTCGCGACTTTGGAGGGAGTGGGGCTCGGTGATGAAGCAGAGCAAGAGAGAGAGAGAGAGAGTGAAGCAGAGAGAGTGAGGGTGGCAGAGAGAGTGTGAAGTAGAGAGAGACGAGATTCGAAGTCGTCGTGGTTTTGGGCGAGTGGAGTCATGGCCGTTGGGGGAGCGAGGACGTGGGCGGGTCTCGCGATGGCGGCACGAGAAGAGAGGAGTCATGGGGGGAGAGCCGTTGAGGGAAGGAGCCGTTGGGGGAGCATGGGTTGTGGGGCGAGCATGGGTCATGGGGAAGTGAGCGCAATCGTCACGGCGCGAGAAAAGGGTGTGGCGCGAGGAGCGGGGAGCGACGTTGGGAAAAAGGGCGGGAAGGGAGTGAACGAGGAAGAAGAAGAGGAGTGGGAAGCGGGTCGGGTCTGGTCAGGCATGGGTCGGGTCGGGTATGGGTAGGCTTAGGTTTTATATAGTTTAGGTTTAGGAATAATTAAAATAAAATAATATATATATATATAAATTAAAGAATTTTGGAATAAAATCTGGAAAAATACAGAAAAATTATATTCGGAACTGGGGATTTACAGCTGTACGTAACGGCTACCCAGGTATCTGTCGATAATAAGGCCGATGAGCAAACTCATCCGAACTCCTACTGAGCCTATCTGTGACAATCTCCTCACAGTCCGGTCTGTTCGTCTAAGAGTATCGTATATCGGGCCTAGGGACGGTAACCGTCAGACCCTTAACAGCGCAATAAGTCGTGTCTGTGTAGAGCCCAATACACTCTGAAAAACTACTGGTATACCTACTAGTAAATCTCACTTGCCATGGCCAAGGACTTTATGTATTGGCTATCCGAACATAACGCGATATCAACTCCCAATACCGGTGTTGGGGTCAAAATTTGCACCCCAGTTGACCGGGTCAAAGTCAAGGTCAACCCTAGTAAGCTGGCCCAAGCCCAAGCAAGTGGGCCCATGCCCAAGTTGAGCCCCACGGCCGGCCTCCCCTATGCCAAAATGAAATCATGTAATAAATAATTTTGATGTAATTTTTTATGCATTATTGTAAGCAAAATGGGCATAAAGCCAAATTCTTGTAAAGCCTATGGCTTATGTGCAAAAGAAATGAGCACATGAGACATGAGATGGGCAAAATGCCATTTTGTAAAGCCGAAGGGGCTATATGTAAATGTGTAAGCCTATATAAGGCAACATGATGATGAATAAAGGATACTTTTTTCATTCTCTCAAACTCTAGGGTTTGTGTGCCTCCTTCTTCTTCCTCAAGGTTCTAAAACCTTCTTCCCTTTTTGGAATTAAATCAAGAGTTTAACTCTTCCTTTCTCAAAAATAAATAGTTTTTCACCACAAAACCCACAAAGGGGAACTCAGATCTTCCATTAGATCTCAAAAAGGAGAGATTTTTAAGATCTCACCACTCTTGTTCTCTAAGGTCCGGCTAACAGAAGAAGAGGAAGGAGACCCATCTCCAGAAATCCCATCTTGGGAAGATCCAAGACTTAAGAGAGAAGGACCTCTGAAAATTTTTAGGGAGTTCAACTCCAAGACCTAAATCCTTAAAGGAGTTTAACTCCTAATCCATATCCTTTAGGAGTTTAACTCTAAATCTAAATCTCTTGGAGTATAACTCCACTCAAAATCCTCTTTTGGAGTTTAACTCCTATTTCCGGGGGTAAAACCCCTTCTTTTCGTCGGCGCCCAAGCCCCCACGTGCCGGGTACGTGAGGCGCCAGCACCCAAGCGCCCACCTGCCAGACACGTGAGGCGCGGCGCGAGCGCCAGCGCCAACGTCCGAGCGCCCATGTGCCAGACACGTGAGGCGCTTGCGCCCAAAGCGCCAGTGCCCAGCGCCCAAGCGTCCACGTGCCGGACACATGAGGCACTAGCGCCCAAAGCGCTAGCGCCAGCACCCAAGCGTCCAAAGCGCCAGCGCCCAAGCGCCAAGCGCCCCACCGCCCACGTGATAGGCACGTGAGGCGCTCGCGCCCAGCGCTAGCGCCAGCGTGCTAGGCACGTGAGGCGTTGGTGCTCACGCGTCCTTTGGATGCCCTTTTTTCCTCATTTTACATGTACTCCACACTAAAAATACCTCTTCTGTTAGAAAAAATTTCTAACGGGGCGCTGCCCCGCACTCCGTAAAGGGGCTGCTAGCCTCTTTGACCCCCAGCGCACTAGCCGGGTAGCGGGACCCCCATAAAAACTCTGCGGTGCCCCCGATATATCCAAAACCCTTTCAAAACACAACACTGCACATTGAGTTCGCATGACCTGCTTGACCCATCAATCGGAGGTTCTCTCGCTCCAAGGCGAGGGGTAATTTACGGCAGCTTAGTCCGCGGCTGCCGGAGATTCGGATCCCCATAATCAATAAACCCCAGCCTACTCTAGGCAGGGGGAATCTGTTATGCGCCTAACAAGCGCGCGTGTATTCCCATCTCAATGGGGTGACGAAAAACACCCTACAACTGGAAGAGACGAATCCCATCTAACCGCTACTGCCTCCAAGTGCTTCGGGACTGCACCCAACCACTACCTGTTTGCACGACTCATTTGAGCCGTAGTAAGGTAGTGATCTAACTACAGTGGAAACACACTCGAGACGAATAGTGATGTCAAGTCAACGGACTAACCTGTACTCATGCCACCCGGGAACTGCTAACTGATGATGGGTGTAATGCCAACCAGCAGTTCCCCTGCGAGTCCATCCAGTGTAACTCATAACCCAATGAGCACCTGTATATTATCTTCGGTACGACATACCAATGGCTATAGGATAGGCCATCTCCCCTGCTGGGATGAGAAGTGTATACACCAGTCTACTCTGGATTATCGATGCCCTATCTCGATAATCCTATGACTAGGGATCAGTATAAGGATGTGCTTATAGACTACCCAGCCCCCACTAATGGATTTCCATCACAACGCTGGTAATCAAGCAAAGATTCTAAGGGCTCTATCAATATGTATTAGTGATATGTTAAAACAAACATATACACATATTGAGATAGAATTAAACCAAGTAGCATACTACCATATTGAGCAAGATTGTTATTATATCTGTGTATATCCCAAGCTTCCAAATATAATATACAATCCAATACTATACAATAATGGCCTCTAGGGAATATATCACTAACAGGTGCAAAGCACGACGATGCATAAAGATGCGGTAGAGTGTGCTTGCGGAGTACTCGATAGCGCGATCAGAAAGAAAACTCATAGAATGAAAGAAGTGGAAATGACGATTTGCTTCTCCATGGTTGCCATGATTACTTCTTCAGGAGGAGCCGGGAGCGCATCCTATACGGTTAAGTGCAAGAGCCGAAGAATGGTGTGATCGATCTTGATCGGCCAGTTCATACCCCCCGTAATCGATAGAGAATGCCTCTGTAACCCTCGTAGTCTATCCTCGTGAATTCAGCTTTCACTACGGTGTAAGGGATACTCCTCTTTATATCATTAATTGATGGCAATTGTAACGACTCTGAAATCACTGTACAGAAATTTCTTGTTATTGTATAGAAAATGGTATTACAGCCTGTATAAGAGTCATAAGTTAGATTTGTTTAATAAAAGCAAGGAACAACTTGTAGTTCACTGGTAAAACCTTTAAACTGCTGTGACGTAGCCTGTGTGTTCGATTCCCATCAGACACAATTATTTTTCTGATTTTTTTTAAATTTTTGGAAGCCAAAAATTTGCACGTGCAATACATAGGGAAATGAAAAGTTTCAGAGAAGTCAAACACGCACAAAATGGAGTAAACACAGATATACCCACGTGGCACGAATCTCGAGGCAAAACCTCAAGATCCGACCGCCCATTCTCCTCATCTGGACGACGCCGACGGTCAAGATGAGCCCAATTGGCTCCGTGCTTTACACACACACCCTTTCGACTCCTCTTAACTCCTCTGTACTGTTTGATTTCCCTGCAATCAAACAGAGACCCTTCATTTCACCATTTAACATCTTTTTAATGCATTTTAATCCAAAATTTTAATTCCCAAACCCTAGTTCTTCACTATAAATACCACCCCATGCCTTGTCTATTCACCATTCTGAAATTCTAGCAAAAACATTCTTTCAAAACTCTCTAATTGCCAAGTGGAGTTAAGCCCCTCAAATGGAGTAGCGAGCCAAACTCGACGACCGGAGTATCTCCGACGAAACCACGACCCACGAGAGCTTATTCAACCCCTTCTTAACCTACTAAAAACTGTAAGTCTCTTCATCCTTCTCTCTTTCTATATCAAAACTTATTTTTAAAACAAACTGACAAAATAGGAGTTATCTCCGATATAGTTTTCTTTTTAACATTTGTAAGCCATGTGATAAGCAAACGAGATCAAACTAACATGCTACACTAATCCTAACCTTATTCACATCAATTAGTTTTTTGTTGTAACAAATTTTCATATGAAACAAACATACAAGGAACCTTTTTTCATTAAAATACCATGGACTTTAGTGTAACCTCTTTTCCATATCTAATATACCCAAACCCTAGAACCATCACGGAGTAATGACCTACCCCATACGCACACTATGGTTTCATATCACGGTATTCTAAGTATAAGGGTAATTCAAAATAAAAGAAATTTTTCATCAAAATACCATACTGTTTCAAAACGGGTTTTTTTAAATCGGTATTTCGAAATTCTTGGCAATTACGCCTCTATAACCCTTTTTAGGAGACCCGCTAATTGATGATGCGGATTATCGCATATCCTTGGGACAGTAGAGCGAGATGCAGAACTCCTCACGGAGTATTCGGTCTCGAAATGAATAAAAAAAATACGGTTTTTAAGAAACGCGACTTTTCTAATAAAAAACTAATTTTTAGAAAAATTATATAAAATTATGAAATCCGTATTTTCAATAAAAAAAAATTAAGAAACTATATTTTTAAAATGAAAGATTAGAATTTATTAATAAAATACCACCAAATTTCCAAAAGTAGTAGTTTTCATAAAAATACCACAAACTTCCAAAAAACTAAGTTTTATCACCAAAACACCAAAACAATTAAAATACATGTTCATGAAAACCATAAATGTTATAAATCACTCTCGAGATTTATTTTCAAACTATATTAAAGTATTTTTCATAAAACCCCTCGAGATATGCAAACAATATTTTAAGGACTTTAGATAAATATAGGTTTAAGCAGGATCAATTCTCTTGAGCCCCACGGAGCCAGAGAAAGTGAGTGCTTGCCTATTCAAATTAAGCAACTTAACAGAGTTATCAATAGCAATTTTCTTGGAAAAAAACATAAATCTTGCAGTTCATGTGCAGCTGTTACCGATTTCTCCCGAACATAAGATTTTAACAATTTATATCAATTCATATGAAATGATATGAACTCAAATCCAAACTCAAATCTAAATTTAACTCGAACTCTAATCTAACTCAAATATGAACTCGAATCCAATCTACTCGAACTAACTTGACTCGAACCCAGATTGCAATCATTATGACTCACACCTTACTCGACTCACTCGAATACAATCTACACCTTTTGCAATCTATGGTTTCGGTCAAGATATGTCAATCAATCAAGTATATTAGCTAGTTATATATATTATATACGAGGTGGTTGGAATGGTTTCTTGTGTGAATCTAACGGAGCTTCAAGAGTCCCGTATTAACCTCTTTTTTATTTTACTCAGCGTAGAGCCCCGGTGCTAACACATGAAATGGGCATGTGTTTTCTTGCTCTTGGGGCCCTACTCTTGAGCTCGTGAATATTTCTATGGCTGCGTTGACAATCACACATGGAACTTAACGTTAACATAGTGACTATCTAAAGACCTATAGTATATATTTACCCATGATCATATACTCTTATTCGTCATATATATATTCTTCTCTTATCATTTTCTTTACTCTTACCTATCTTTAAGACTTACTGAGCGCTAGTTCGCCGACGGGCATTCCACCCACTTTTCTTCTCTCAGAATGTTCGTCAGATACGGTCGAGACGAAGGAGGTTGAAGCCACAGAGGAGGACTACAGCCAGATCGCTAGTCAGGACTAGCTCAGCTTTTTTTTTTCCCTTCAGTTTATGTATGCCACTTGTTTAGGCAATTTCCTTATTGTATTTACTTTTCAGTATAAACTCTTATATTTGTATATATTTGAATTGAATGTAAATAAAGATATTTGTTGAAAATTTTTACAGTCTCAATTTATTATTGCATTGTGTATTATTGTTTCGATACGCTTAGTATATTTACTTAGGGAATGGCCTTTTCTGGATAAGTATACCGCGGGCTTGCCACGTCACCATTTCCGTCTATTGGGAAGCGGGGCGTGACAACAATCCTACAGGTGAGGAGTCATGGCCTCTTGGGGGTGCGGATGAAAATCCCGACATTGATTGTTTGTTTAAGGAATGATGAGTAATTGATTTTAAACCCGTGAAAGAATGCGTGTGTGTGTGTGTATAATTAGTTCAAGGTACGTTAAGTATCTAGATTCGGATTAAATGGTCAATTGGTTGAGTATTAACTATGTAAATTAGGACAACGTGATTTTCGGTTTAATTAATATTTTCGCGACTTAATCTAGGTTTAGTATATAGTTAAGAATTAAAGGGTGTAAACGGTGTACTGGATACCGACGTATATCGAGGTATGGTGACTTAGTCTAAGTTTAATAGTTAAGAATTAAAAGGGGTAGAGTTGTATATCAGAGACCGACGTATATAGAATGTGAAGAAAGAGCGAGCAATCACGCTGATATCAACCCTACAACCACATAAATTTTTTAATTACAAATTTTCTTAAACCCAAGGGCATACTTTTTTTATAGAAAAGTAATAATCCTAAACTTGGTAGGAATTTGTACACTCTTTGATCATGCAACATTTGGCATTTGCACTTACAACTACTCAATCAACCACTTGCTACTAAAGGTAAATTCATTAAGCATGACTCTTCTCGTGCTTAGCTTAGTTCAACGTTTCCTTTCCCCGTAAATAACAACAATTCTCATATCTAGATCTCATCATCAAATTCAATATATTATTCATATCAAATATGATAAATTTCATTCATTTCATCATCTTTCTCTTCTTCTTAGCATTATTTTCCTCAAATTATGTCTATGATGATGATCAAGGCTCCGAAACATACATCATTCATATTGAGTCAAACCCTAACCCAAACATCACACAAATCTTTCAATAGAAGGAAATTTCAAATAAAATTGACAACAAATCATCTTTGAAATTTGAAAGTTTAAAAAATTTATTCTCCTAATTCGTCGCCGATTTTATGTCGAAATAGATCGATTGAGGAGGGGATCGATCGGTGGAGGCGGGGGCTCGGTCGAGGCTAAGAGGGGCTAGGAGGAGGAGGAGGAGGAGGAGGGAATCGGGGAAATAAAATTAGGGGGAAAGTAAATTGATTGTGGGGAAGGGATGCTAAGGGGGCTAGGTTTGTTGACTTTGTCAACACCTATTTCGACGTGAGACCTGCGTCGAAATATGAGTTGACCAAAATCAACAAATTTTCAGATATGAATATTCTTATTTGACGGAAGGCTCACGGCGAAATTGATTAAAATGGCCCAGTTTCTTGTACTGTAGACATATTTACCCTTCTAAAAACTTGTTATTAAATGCTAGCAATTATAAGAAGTTTTAGAACAATATATATGTAATATATATATATATATATATATATATATATATATATGCAAAAGGGACACGCATGTATTCATGTTCTCATCCCAAATCTAAAGGATTTTAATCCTTAATTTATACCCAAATATGGTACGTCTTTTCTATGGTATCATCCAATTAACCCAACCCCTCTTTTCCGGATCCGAATTATTATCTACTAAAATTAAAGACATACAAAATATGAAGTACTTCTAAGCAAACATTACAGAGGTTCCATTTGATGGAATCATTTATACGCGGCATTACAAACTTTAGTGAAAGTTTTGATCCCTTTCATAATTCTATGTATCTTGAGTCTTGACTTCCATCTCTCTCTCTACTTTTTCTTTTTCTTTCTCTTTTCCCCAATATCCACACCACCCATCCAATAAGCATACATGGCCCATTGTGTCTTGAGTGTGAGGAAGAAGAATGGAAACCCTGGCAAGATAAGAGTATTTATCTTAGGGCTGATGTGGTACATTCCTATTGGCCAGGCATGAAGATGAAGATGGCATTATTCCATCAATACCACCTCAAGTGGGCAACATATCCATTAAAATCAAGTTGGTTTCTAGCGAGAACCTATATATAAAACTAGCAAGTGAATTCGTGCAATGCACGCGGACATAAAAGTTGCCGAAGAGCTCAAGAAATATATTATTGGAGCAATGATCTGCATTTCAACTAAAACTCATTGTCTCGCCGACCATTGAAGCTTGACCCAAATTCTCCTAAAACAATTTCGGAAAATTACTTTATTTTCTTTGAAAACAATTTCATAGAACTCTCTTACAGTTTACACCTTTATTATAACTTGATCAAAATTCTTTCAAAATAATTTCAAAAATTTTCTGTATTTTCTTTGAAAACAATTCCATAAGAATCTCTTAGACTTTACAACTCTATTCAGTTTTTGCATTTGTTGAATGAACGCTAAATCACATTTGAAAATTCATAGACGAGTCAACGTGTATTAGGTGGGGATTTCAATTCTTCTTACATGTTAAAAAAATCCATACATTAAACAGAATATGAATTTGGTAACGGTTTAAAATTTAGTAACGGTTTAAACCGTTACCAAAACCCAATTTGGTAACGGTTAAAATCATTATACAACCGTTACAAAAAAAACCCGTCAGCAGAAACCTGGTAACGGTTTTACCATATCCCCTTTTGGTAATGGTTTAAACCGTTATAAATTTGATGCATTATAAAAAAAATAAAATCCCCACATCCCCCTTCATCAACCTTTGCCTCAATTTCTCCACCATTTCATCACCACCGTGCATGCTCTCTCGTTGTCATCATCATCTCCATCTTCTTCAATATCTTCTTATTCTCGTTCTTCATTAAGTCTCATCAATGATTTTCTGCAATAAAATATATGACAAGAGCCAATTAATGAGCTTATAATTGCAAAGAATCAAAACATATCAACAATTATAATTTCAAGTATAAGTTCCTGCTCGATCGAGTTGAAGATCCTTCTCAAATCTCATCATGAGAGAAGGTATCCAACGAAACCCTAGCCGCTGCCTAGCCTGCAAAATCATCCAAAAAATAACATTAACAAGATCTAATCTCTAAAACTGCACAAAAAAAGAAAAGAAATCAAGGTAATAGATCGAAACCCATCTGAAGATGAAATCGAGGGAGAAATCATGAGTCGATCGATTGAACTTATTGTAGAGGTTTCTGACTTTATTTTGTGATTGACGAGCAAGAAATTCAAATTGAAGAACAAGAACAACACCACCAACAACTGCAACAAAAGTTTGGGGATCAATTAGAAAATTGAAAATTAAAGAAAAAAATATAAAATTATATCTACCTCTTGACGGCTGGCGGCGGAGGCTTCGACGGGGGCTGGACTGCATAGGCAACAACTTCCTTTAGCGACGGCGGCGGCTTTCAACGGGTTCTAGCAGCACCGGCGGCGAAGAAATCGACTTCGAATGGCAGCGACGAAGGCAACACGGTGGCCACGGTGGCGATGCGGTAGGCACAGAGGCAAGGCGACGTCTGGGAGACGAGAAGAGACGGCGGGGGATCGACCTAGGGCAGCGGTGATCGAAGGATGGGGGGATTTTGGGAGGGGTTTTAATTTTGGGATGGAGCGAATGAAAATTTTTGGAGGAAAAGGCGTTTTAATTCGGCAGGCTTGTCCCGCCATATATTGAAATCAGTAACCGCTCCAACCATTACCAATTCTATTACACCCGTTACAAATAATTGGTAATTACCAATTCCCCGTTTCTTTGCCCACTTTTGTAGTTGATGATGCTCGATATTGGCGATCTCCAAGATCAGGACACGTGGCAGATAACGTGTCCTAGAACTCAGAAGAAAGGGCCCACAGGGGCCGACCAGGCCACCCGTATACCCGACCTGCAAGCACAAGCTGGCTCTCCTCAGAGCCCCCTGGAAATCGGCCTCCTCGGCTGCCACAGTACCAAGACTCCTCGGCCCTCTCGCTCATCCCCGAGCTCCCCAGCCGAGGCCATCTTCCTCGGTCCTCCGACCGACCAACTCCACCATTCACAAGTGTAACCGACGCTCCGCAGATCTCGCCGCGCGCAGATTCTCCGCCAGCAACATCCCACGTTCCACGCCATAGCGATCCCCATTAACGGGCGATCCGCTCTTCACGTGGGCATGACGTCGGGAGCGTAACTGCTGGCGAGATTCTCACGCCTGCTGCTACGTGCTACCGCCGCTATATAAACCCCCATCACAGAGGGGTCAAGTAAGCCATTTTTATTCCACTTAGCCGTTACTCTGCTCGGATCTAGTGCTAACTTGATCGTCGGAGGGTCCTCGGTGGTACCAAACCACCCCGGGACTTCTTTGCAGATACTTGGCGCTAAACTCCTCAACTCATCAATCTCCTCAAACCCATTGAGACACACACGCAACAGGAGATCACCTCCAAAATCCACCGAGAGATCGACGTAAGACAACATCTGATGGAGACCCGAAAAGGACCTCCATCAGTTGGCGCCGTCTGTGGGAACGACACTCCACAAAACACAAAGTTGGCCTTCCGATCTCCATCCACATGGCAACTGATCCCCCTGAAGATCCAAACACCCGCTGCCGCCTCCCCCTCAACGGAGGCGTGGGCGAACCTTCACCGAATGTCGTCGGCTCCCATGCCGGCTGCCGTTTCACAGACTCCGGCGGCCGCAGGCCCCTCGATCCATCCCATTCAACCACAAAGTCCCGCGTCAGGGAGCCTCGCCTCGAGCCTTGCCGCATCCCTGTTCCAACCGAGGCGGTGGCGGTCAGCTCGCCTACTTCCAGGCATGACCGGCATCCCCTCCCCCGACGAGGTCGCTCCCGCGAGGCCCGCCAAGGCAGCCCGAGGACCACCCTACCGCGGGCACAAAGGACCTCGCCGAAAGGAACCGAGGCCCATCGGGAACAATGATCATGACGACAGAGGACCGGTCGAGCCCATGTGAGACTCGGCACCCCACGCCGGCAACAAACGCCGACGGCCGCCCGAGCAAAAAGGCCAGGGGCCACGAGCATATCACCTTTGGCGACGGAGACCTCTACGGCATATCCGTGCCCCACAACGACCCTATGGTGATCACGGCCCGGATCCACCGGTACGAGGTCCACCGGATACTTGTCGAGTCGGGCAGCTCGGCAGACAATCTCTTCCACGACTGCTTCCTGCACATGGGGCTTGCCCCAGCAGACCTGAAGCCAACCTCGCACTTCATTTCGGGGTTCACCAACTACTCCATTCCCGCGCAAGGGGTGGTCACCCTGCAGTTCAACATCGGTGAGCCCGGCCGCACCCGTACGTTGCCTGTAGACTTCATCGTAGCAAAGATCCCATCGGCCTACAACGTCCTCCTCGGCCTCCCGACGCTCAACTCCCTCCAGGCCCAGATATCGACCTACCACCTTGCGATGAAGTTCCCGCTTGATCAGGGCGGAATAGGTCGAGTCTACGGAAACCAGCGGATCGCGAAGGTATGCCTTACCGAAACATCTTCGTCCGAGCAACCGGCTGACGACGCTGAGGAAAAAGACGACATCAAGGGTTCTCTGGACACCCGAGACGAGCAGAAAGAGGTCCGGGGGACGCCGGTCGAACCACTGATCGAGGTGCCCCTGACAAAAGGGGACGATGAAAAAACCGTCCAGGTCGGATCACTCCTGACATGGGCTCGGCGAGATGACCTGGTCAACTTCCTCAGAAATAACTCTGACGTATTCGCCTGGGCTCCCGCCGACATGCCCGGGATCGACCCCAAAATCATTTCTCACAAGCTCGGAGTTGATCCTGCGGCCCGACCCGTCAGACAGAAAAAGCGGAGCTTCGCCCTGGTCAAACAGAAGGCTATCGAAGATGAGGTTGATCGACTTCTCGCCGCCAACTTCATCCGGAATGTACCGTACTCGGAGTGGCTGGCAAATGTGGTTCTGGTCAAGAAGTCAGGAGGAAAGTGGCGCATGTGCGTCGACTTCACCGACCTCAATAAAGCTTGCCCCAAGGATAACTATCCTCCCTCTCGGATAGATCAGCTCGTCGACAGCTCGGCCGACCACGAACTGTTGAGCTTCATGGATGCTTTCTCCGTCTACAATCAGATCCGTATGAACCCGGGAGATGAAGACCTTACCACGTTCACAACGGACCGGGAGGTATACTGCTACAAGGTGATGCCCTTCGGCCTCAAGAACGCCGGGGTCACGTACCAACGGTTGGTCAACCGCATGTTCAAGCCACAGATCGGCAGGAACATGGAGGTCTACGTTGACGATATGCTCACCAAATCCGTCTCGTCGGCCGACCACGCCAGGGTTCTGGGCGAGGCCTTCAAAGTGCTCCGCAAGTTCAAGATGAAGCTAAACCCCGTCAAATGCGCATTCGGGGTCACCGGGGGAAAGTTCCTCGGTTTCATGGTCACCCACCGCGGAATCGAAGCTAACCCAGAGAAAATCGACGCCATCCTCAACATGGCCGCGCCGAAGACCAACGTCGAGATCATGCGGCTCACAGGACGAGTCGCCGCTCTGAGCCGTTTCATGTCCAGGTCGGGGGAGAAATGCCTCCCTTTCTTCAAAGCTCCGAGAAAGATCCCGAGGTTCGAATGGTCAGAGGAGTGCCAGGCCGCCTTCGACCAATTGAAAAAGCACCTCGCGATGCAACCACTGCTCACCCGGCCAATTGAAGGAGACGAGCTGTCGCTGTATCTTGCGGTATCCACCCAGGCAGCAGGCTCGGTGCTTGTAACACCCGAGCCCACTGCTACTGGTTTCTGTTGTCGTATGTTGGCGTATGCTATTTTTTTCATTGATCCTAATTGACTGTTGCTAGTATAGATTTTACCGACAATTCATTTCTGCATATAATAATTTATGGCATCTAAAATAAAATTAAAAATATTTCTCATGGCCTGCGTGACACCCCTAACCCTGTTGTAGCATTCGTGTATCGTGTTCTCGTCCCGTTCAGTGAAACGGGCAAGTTTGGACGGCTACGCGCACGTACGTATGTCCGTCTTGGGGGTATGCTTTTTGGTTGTAAAATACTTCATTTTAAATTTTGGATCTCGCCTAAAATTTTATTATTTCAATTTCAAATTTTTGGACCCGATCCGGGCGCAATTTGGAAATATTTTATTTTGCGCCAAAATCCCAAATTTCTATTATATTTTAAACCGTCGTATATATAATTTTTAACCTCATAATATTATTTCTGTTTCACTAATCTTTCACAAAATTTTGGCCAGCCAATCAAAACACTCAAAATTCCGTGGGCCCCACCTTATTTCTCTCTCTCTCCCCCGTCTCTCTATCTCTCTCCTTATATTTCTCTCTCTCTCTCTCACTCTCTCTCTCCCCCGTCTCTCTATCTCTCTCCTTATATCTCTCTCTCTCTCTCCTCTATATTTTAAACTTTCCCCCCTTCAAATTCTTTTCCTCAGCGAACCCAACGTCGAGAAACCCTAGCCGCCTCACCCCTCGCCGCCGTAGCCCAACGCCGACGCCATCACCACCGGACTTCTCGCCTCTTCGCCCTCGTCGCAGCCACTGCACCTCCTTCCTCCTCTCCCCTCATTCCCGAGCACCTACACACCGCCTGCACACCGCCTACCCCTCGTGGGATCGCCGCCGGCGATCTCGATCCGCCCCCGGCCTCGCGCATCCCCTCAGTGAGTATCTTCTTCTCCTCTCCTCCTCTCTTCTCCTTTCTTCTTCTTTCTCGGTTCATATTTTTCTTGATACGTAGGTTTCCGTCGCTGTCGTCGTAGGCCGACCGCTGGAGCTCCGTCGACGTGATCGATGACCACAACCTCCCTACAGATCCTCGTGAGCACCCTCGTCTCTATCCTCCTTCTCTTCCCTCTTCTTGATTCTCCTTTTGTCGTTTCATGAATTCTTGAAATTGTAGTTTCGTTGTTTTTGGGTTCGCCGGAATCCGGACGTGCCGGCGATGTGTCCCGACGATCCAGCGAGGTACTCTGATCTGTGTGGTTCCACTGTTCGTCGTTTGGGTTCATTCTGTGAACCGTGCGCCCGTCGTGAGTTTTCCCCGCCGACGTTTTACGTTCCGTTTTCCCGATTCGCGACCCGTCGAGGCAAGTACCCCTTGCTACATGCTAAATAATATTTACTTACACATTGATGACACCCTAAACCTGTAGTTTTAACTTTAGTACGACCATTTCTCATTTTCATGTTCAATATTGTTATATATCATTTTGTCTTTCAAACTGGGAACCTACCTGTTGCAATTACTGTTTTGAACCTTATAACCATATTTACATGTTTTAATTTCACTTTCACTAATGACGTAGCCTATGGCACTTTATCTATCGTTTTACTTCATTTGTACACTCGTGTACATTTAACCTGCATAAACTGCGATTTCATCCACGGAACCTATATATATATATATATATCATTGCATCCTTGAAGTCTTAAACTTGTTAACACGATTAAACGACTATAATTGTCATACTGCATTCTTATAATTTTGAAATCATCTCTATGACACAACTGATAACTGTACTGCTAATTGAGTGAATCTGCCTATTGCTTAATTCATTGCTTAGATCATGCTGTTGATAACCATGCCTGATTATGTAACTGAGTATGAGTACACCCATGATATTGTTTACATCTTGACCTGACTTGCTACATACATATTGATTTACCCGACATGGTACCGTATACTGCTTGACTTGACCTGATGTACCATGACCTGACCCGTTACCTGATCTTGTGTCTAATGCCAACAAACCTGACATGTAGTCCTCATGGACCGTTCCTGTTGTCTATCCAGATAAACATGTTTACCTGATCTTGTGTTGGCATTAGTTCTTGATTACGGGATACCTGACTTGACATACACATATAACTTGGGGGTATGGGGAAATCAAAGGTGAAACCTGACTTGTAACTCAACAGTTCGCTACTTGTTCTGATCAGTTTTTGAGACTAGGCCAGCCTTGGAATGATGATGCTGACATCATTCATCTGTACACATTCCTGTTTGGTGCCTAGCGGCATGTCTCGGTTTCAGCCCGAGAATCTAGGGCCGTGGTCCCGGGTACGTACGGGATACTATTGAGTTACATCGATGATTCATCAATTTGGTTTCAAAGACTTTAGAACAGGAAACCTGATAAAACAGTTTAGTTTACCCACTGCACACTACCCTGCACTGCCCTGATTTATATTATTGTTACCCTTGCTTTATTCATGTTTATATTCGCATTGTCGGTTACCCTGTTTTTATGTTATTACTTGATGACTTGACGCGCTGACGTCTGGGTTTTGCATGGCCCAGATTCTGTAACGCTGTCGCAGTCCGAGCAGGAGTACTTCAGCCGAAAGGCTGAGCTGTGAGTGTCAGCAGTAGTTAGTTTTCTTTCCTGCATTTATTTCCTGATGTGAGCCCGCATTATGGGACATACATTCCAGTTATTTTGTATTGGATCTTTCGCTTCCGCATTTATTTATTCTTGACTCATGTTATCTTGGATTATGGACATGTTTTAGATAGTTTTATTTTGTTCTTGATATCTCTACAGCCGTAATGTGACTGTGGATGGATACTTCCTACCCACAGGTAGCATGGTTGGCTATGTCACGTGCCCATTTTAGCGTACTCTGGGAAGCGGGGCATGACATGGTTCTTTTGGTATCAGAGCCATAGGTTAGTTGGGTTGATTCTTTGTAGTTGGGTATTGTACCCAATACACGAATCAGAATACCCATGTTTAGGAAACATGTCCTGCCACCTTGCCGTTTTACCGTTCTTGAATCAAATTATTCCTGATTATATCTTCTACGATGTGCAAACTTCCTTTGCATGTCGACTCGAAACCTGATTCCTAGTTATCTCTAGGACTTAGGCGACTTGGGTGGAGTTATGTAATTGTGGCTATGATACCGCGGCATAGTTACAATGCGGCACTCTATTTAAGTAACTTGGAGTTCTAGCCTTGATCTATATTTTGAATCTATCACCATGCTAATGTTGGGTGTTTTGATTTCAGGAATATGGCAGGTAAGAATTTGAAGACGTACCAAAGGCGTGTGGACGAAGCCGCAATGCTTGGAGTGATAAGAGGAATGCTGGAGAATCAAAAGAAACAGACCGAGCTGATCCAGCAGCAAGCGGAATCATTTCAGGAAGGTTTGCAGATCGTTCTGCAGTCTGTGAACAATGTTGGAGCTAAACCGGTTGACCGAGTAGGGACCGTAGCAGATTTCAGGCTTTTGGGTCCGTCTACATTTACTGGTTTGGAGGAGCCGTTGCCAGCGGAGCAGTGGCTAGTTGACACAGAGAACTTGCTTATTGCGGCACAGATTCCAGATGAAAAAAAGAGTTGATGCGGTACGCATTCAGTTAGTGGACTACGCCCGAGAATGGTGGCTTGCGGAGGAGAACCGTTTACCCAAGCCGATCAAGTGGGCGGATTTTTCAAAGAGTTTCCTAGAGATGTTCTTCCCGCGGACCGCACGGGAGGAAATGGAAGAGAAATTCATCGGGCTAAAGCAGAATGGAGCACCCGTAGATGTGCATGCAGCAGAATTGACAAGACTCAGCAGATTCGCTGGACCTTTAGTTGCCAACGATGCAGATAGGGTATGGAGGTTCATGCGCAGCTTGGACGTGGACATCCAGAGGCAGATTGTCTCCCTGGGTTTGACCACTTTCTCACAAGTACTTGCGGCAGCCCGAGAGCAGCAGAGTTTATCTGGGATGAAGGGGAGTTTGCAGCAGACAGCAGTTGCGGTAAGGAAGCCAGCATTTGTACCAAACCGAGCTCATGGTCGCAAAGGTATTCCAGTGGACCGTCGAGGCGTAGCACCCATGAAGAAGCCTGTTGTCATCGATCGAAGAAAGAGCATGACTTGTAACTACTGCAATTTACCTGGCCACATGCAAAAGGATTGTCGAAGGAGGCTGGGACTTTGTTTGGTCTGTGGAGCGGCAGATCACGCTATTAGTGCTTGTCCGTCGAAGCTTCGTATGAGGGATGATTTTCAGAAGCCTCCGCAGATTCCGTTCCAGGGACAGAAACAGCTGACTCAAGGACCTAATCAGGCTCGAGCTTTTACCTTAACAGCTGAAGAATCTAAGACGTCAGGAGAAGTTGTTTCAGGTACTCTACTCGTTCATGGTTTTCCCGCATTAGCGTTATTTGATTCTGGTGCATCCTATTGTTTTATGCCATCCAAGTTTATAACTACACACTCGATTGACTGCACGACCCTGTCTAGTTTCTGGGACATACACACTGGGCATGGAAAAATCATAGCTAGTAGGGAATGTAAAGATTGTACAGTTGTTGTGTGCGGACAGGAGCTTTTTGCAGATTTCTTGGTGATTGATACGGGCAGCTACGAGGTCGTCTTGGGAATGGATTTTCTTGGCACTTTCTATGCTCACATTGATTGTAGGGCAAGGAAGGTAATTTTCCAGATTCCCGGACATTCCGAGTTTAGCTTCACTGGAGGAAGCAGTTCTGTCGGGCGAGTCGAGTTTAGGGCTAGGCCGACAAACAATATGCTTGCAGCAATGGAAGTTGATAAAAGTGAAGAGCCGGCTATTATTCGCGATTTTATGGACGTGTTTGAAGATATATCGGGTTTACCGCCGAAGCGAGACGTGGAGTTCACAATTGATTTTATTCCTGGTGCAGCGCCAGTATCCAAAGCGTATTATCCAATGGCACCAGTAGAGTTGGAAGAAGTCAAGAAACAGGTTGCTGAATTGCTTGAGAAGGGTTGGATTCGAAGCAGTAACTCGCCTTGGGGAGCTCCAGTTCTTCTAGTAAAGAAGAAAGATGGCATAAGAAGGATGTGCATCGACTATCGAGAATTAAACCGGGTGACTATTAAGAACAAGTACCCGATCCCTCGCATTGGCGAACTTTTCGAGCAGCTTAGTGGCGCGAGGGTATTCTCGAAGCTAGATTTGCGATCCGGATATCATCAGGTCCGAGTGAAAGCAGAAGATATTTGCAAGACGGCATTCCGAACTCGGTATGGACATTACGAATACTTAGTGATGCCCTTCGGAGTAACGAATGCACCGGCGATATTCATGGACTTGATGAACCGAATCTTTTCACCATTCTTGGACCGGTTTATTATGGTGTTCATTGACGATATTCTGGTTTACTCGAAGAGTTTTGAAGAGCATGCTGAGCATTTGAAGGTCGCACTGCAAACGTTGAGACAAGAGAAGTTATATGCGAAGATGGGTAAGTGCGAGTTTTGGCTGGAGGAAGTAAAATTTTTAGGGCATGTTGTGTCTGGCGATGGAATTGCCGTCGATCCAGAAAATATTGCAGCAGTTCAAGATTGGCCGATTCCAAAGAATGTTGCGGAGATAAGAAGTTTTCTTGGACTCGCCGGGTATTACATGAGATTTGTGGAGAACTTTGCTCGTCTGGCGAAGCCGTTGACCAAGCTTACGCGCAAGGAGGTACCTTTTGTATGGAAGGACAAATGTGCGTTAGCTTTTGAGTCATTGAAGCAGAAGTTGATAACCGCCCCTATTCTGACCGTGCCAGACAATTCCGGAGGATTGGTGATTCACAGCGACGCATCTGGGAAAGGACTGGGATGTGTTTTGATGCAGCATGGTAAGGTTGTAGCGTACGCATCGAGACAGTTAAAGACCCATGAGAAGAATTACCTAACTCATGACTTGGAACTTGTGGCTGTGATTTTCGCTTTGAAGATTTGGAGACACTACCTTTTGGGCGAAAGGGTCGAAGTGTTTACTGATCATAAGAGCTTGAAGTATGTGTTCACGCAGAAAGAGCTTAATATGAGGCAACGTAGATGGTTGGAACTGATGGCTGACGACAATCTGGATCTTAAATACCATCCGGGGAAAGTTAATGTCGTGCCAGATGCGCTTAGTCGGTTACCAGCAATTCAGGTATTAACCGCGCAGAAGGAGATCTGTTCCCGCCAAAAATTTCTGCGCAAAAGAGTCCAAGGTATCAAATGGCAGCGATACGCTTAAGGAAATGCGAACCAGTATCTTCCGGCTTATATTTTGATAAAACCCCGAAGGAGGAACTATTAAATTCTGATGGTATTGGAAGCATCTCGAAAAACCCTTCGATTTGATATATTATGGGCTTCATAATTCATCCGGGATCAAAAGTTATGAACAAATATGCTATGCACTGTTCCCTGGTTAAAAATCAGGAATTACCTCAATGAGGGGTCACGTGCTCACACGTGACCAATGGTCACGTGTTGACACGTGATAGTTAAAACATGAATAAAAACAAACGGCTGAAAAAGGACCCAATTGGGGGTCACGTGCTCACACGTGACCAATGGTCACGTGTTGACAGGTGATAGTTAAAACATGAATAAAAACAAACGGCTGAAGGAAATAGCTCAATGAGGTATCACGTGCTCACACGTGACCAATGGTCACGTGTTGACACGTGATGGTTAAAACCGAAGCATAAATAAACGCTGAGAAAAGGACTCAATTGGGGGTCAAGTGCTCACACGTGACCAAGGGTCACGTGTCAGCACGTGACTGGCTTCGAAAGCCTTACAGTTTAATAGAATTAAATTCTAAAAGCTTCTAAATCTTTCCAAATGGAAAAGGATTATGGGGACCGTTGGATTAAAGATCCAAGGGTGATTAAAAATCACCAATTTATGGAAAAAATCTTAAACAAGGAAAGATTTTCCCTAAATCTCACCGAAAATAACAGACAGAATATCTTTAGATTTAAAATCCAGCGGTGAATAAAATTCACTGCATGATCTAAAGGCTCATATTAAATATGAAAACAAATCAAATCTTTCAATGAGAGATTTGCTGAACAAATTGATTCTTTTCCTTCTCCTATAAATAGGTGCCAAGGGAGAGAGTTAAAAAAAAGAGAAAGGGGGGAGAAAAACAGACAGAGAGAGATATAGAGCCTTGGAATCTTGAAAATTCAGAAGGAGGAATTTGATTCTCTGCAAAGAAAAACCTTAGGTAAGAAAAGAGAGGCTTCAAAAAAGAGAATTTAATTCTCAAAACAGTTTAACTCTCCTATAAAGAAAAGAACTTAGTTCTTTCTCTGGTTGAAGATCTGCAAAGTGCACATCTCCCCATAAATTGAGAATTTAATTCTCATTGGGTTGAGATCCTACCATGCAGATCTAAAATATAGAAGAGGAATTGAGTTTTGAGAATTTAATTCTCACAAGAGTTATAGGAATTTAATTCCTTTGAGATAAAATTATGGTTTAACCCTATATTATAGGAATTTAATTCCTTCCAAATAGACAGAATTAGGGTTTAACCATAATTGAGAACTTAATTATCTCAAACTCACAGGAATTTAATTCCCTTAAAAAAGAAATTAAGGTTTCACCCTATGCCAGAATTTAATTCTTTACATATATGGGGAATTTAATTCCTACAGAAAAGAAATTAGGGTTTAACCCTATCTAAGAATATAATTCTTCAAAAGAAAAGTGGGAATTTAATTCCTTTAAAGCTATTGCTAGGGTTTAACCCTATGAAGGATTTAACTCTTAAAAAGATAAAGAGATCTTCAAACATGCAAATAACCAGAGTCACGTGCTACCACGTGACCCCTGAAGAGATCCCCAGAAATAAGAAGGAGGAAAGCTTTGAGGCAATGCCTCACGTGCTCCCACGTAACCTCCAAAACACAGAAAGAAAAAGCAAAGGAAATGTTGGCTCTGGGCGCTCTCACGTGTTACCACGTGACCCCTAATAAACGCCTTAACAAATCGGTGCATGAGTGCTTATCACGTGCCCGCACGTGATGGCAAGAAAGTCAAAAAGTGTTTAACACTTGTTTGTGGAACAAAATAAAGGGGATCTGGCCCCACTTTTTGATGCCATCACGTGCTCCCACGTGACCCCTTCCTCTTCTAGTGTTTAACACTACTTTCAGCCAAATTGGCTAATTTTCCAGAGGCAAAAGTCCCTCCTCCAAATGAATCTCAAAATTGAAGAAATCAAAGACAAAATGTTGTCAGAGCCCCCAAACCTCTGTTTAGCACTGCTGAATGATGAGGGGCTGAACCCAGACAAATGTCTAATGGTCCAAAGGGCCAATATTTCAAACATAATTGGACTTACCCCAAACTGGCCATAAGTCTTCAAATCATCTTGAACTGAGCACATCTGCTCTTTCAACCAACTCATTGGTTCAAGGGTACATCTCTGAACTCCTCTGATATTTGTCATTGTAATCTTTCAACGTCTTCAGAGAGGTGATGGGTCCCGACAGCCATACATTTCAATGGACCACCATGTCCCTAAACTAGAATGGACCACCATGTCCCTAAACTGGAAATGGACCACTATGTCCCTAAACTGGAACAGTAGAGCCCAAATGCTATTTTGTCGGATCCAAACGATCCTGTTAAGTCGATCTTAGTATCAAATTAGGCTAATGTATCCTTAACAAACGTTTAAGTTGATCTTAGCCTTGAATATGGCTAACGCATCCTTAAACCAAAACTTTCAAAACAGATTTTTGTCCCAAATTGGACTATAGATCTTCCAACCAACTTTGGTTCAAGGGTACATCTCTGAACTCCTCTGACATCTGTCGTTGTAATCCTTCAACGTCGTCAAAGAGGTGATGGGTCCCGACGGCCATACATTCAATGGACCACTATGTCCCTAAACTGGAACAATAGAGCCCCTAAACGCTCTTTTGTTGGATCTAAACGATCTCATCTTAGCCTCAAATATGGCTAACGTATCCTCAAACCAAAACCCCAAACCCAAATCTAAGAAAATACGGATTTGGACTAATCCACGTCCTACGGGCGACGACATAAATTAGTCTCCGTATACAATCCACGGGCAACCACAAATAAAACAAACACCCACGACACGAAGTGAAATTCTGGAGAAGGAGAAAGTTGTTACTGCGATGCGGTAGCGTAATTAACTGTAGGGGCTTGCGCCTGCAGGGAAGAGCGTCCCCACAATCAAAAACCCCTCGAGCGAGGGGGAATCTGACGAACTATGCTACATCGGCCGCATCTGTCTAAACCTCCGATACACGGTGCCATAAATCAACTTGGCATCTTCGGAGAGGTGGACGGATAAAACCATATAGCATCTGCCCCGAATCTCAGGCAAGACGCCCATGTCTTGGCCGCCATTCGGAGGGGAACAGATTCTGGCACGCCCGGTGGGACATTTTCCTCTTTCCACTCCACACTTTGTGTGTCGTGTTCGCAAACAAATCACGGTTTGCTGTGGTTGCCTGTGGATTCGAGGTACTTAGATTTGGTGTCTTTCTCCGTGCAGAAAACAGAAGATCAATGGCTTCAAACTGCACTACCTGCAACTGCAACTCTCACTCCGTCCTTGCTGGAGGAGTGACTTATGGGCCCCAAGCGGCCTCCCTTTTCAAGATGCCAGTGGAGCAGGTAACTCAAGTCACCGCTGGACTATTCTTCGGGACCATGCTCCCACTGATGAGCTTCAATGCCCCAATGACATCGCAAGAAGCTCCAAAGAAGCCGGTCTTTGATCAACTTACAACTACCGCAGCCCCTCTCAACGGGTCGCCCAACTCCACTGCCTCGGTTTTTAACAGACTATGCCAGAGCTCCAACAGGCCCATGAAGAATCCTGCAATACCAGAAGGCGTTATCCCGAAGCGGATAGCCATCCCTGCTCCCGTTCCAGGCGAAATCATCAAGGTTGCTTCCCCTACTCGGAAGTCTGCTTTTGATAGGTTGGCCGTCCCCATTCAACGGACGTCGATCTTTAAGAGGCTGATACCAGCGATTTCTGACCAACACATGGGGCATGAGGAGGTTACCCCTACGGCTGAACCAACTCCAATTGCACGACATGCTCGCCGTCGTCACTGGCACCGGGTAAGGAAGGCTAGGGGCAACTCCCCCTCTAGGCTAACTCCACCAGCTCCAACGGTAGAATTTAATGCTGCTGTTCCAATCGGGAACAGCTTTGAGCTGCTAAACAAGGTGCGTAGGAACTCGCCATCGCAGTATTGGAAAGATCTCTGCCGCCGGTGGAGACTGCAACAGAAATGAAGCCAAAACAGTCCCCTCAGCGGCTGTCCTCCAAAATCTACAAAGTCTGGCGACAGGTTCGGGACTCAGTAATTGATCAAGATCACCCTAGCCGACAGAAAAAGGCGAAGGTTCAACAAGAAGAGAACCATCCTGCCAAATCACAAAAAGCTGTCTGGATGCCCGCTGCGACGCCCCCCTCAACTCCAACTGCTCAAAAGGGGAGGAAGCCAAAGAAAGCCCCTGTGACTGCGGCAAATCGTAAAGACGCTGAGCCCAAACGCCCTAAGTCTGGGGGCATGGTGGTGCATACCGTCTATATGGCATCCGGGAAAAAGGATAGCCGCGCTTCTACGGGCCACCGACCACTCACCCGATCCATCACGAGAGCTCAAGAACAGCAACAGCAGAAACTTTAAGAGATGCTGACTACAACGGCCGCACTTACTGAGCCAAAAGAAAGCCCAGAGGCGTCATCAGAGCAGCGTCATGAACAAGAAACCGATGTTGAATTCCTCCGCAGAGTCCTCGAAAAGAAGGACAGAGAAGCAGCAGACCAAGCTGCCAACATAAAACGAATGACGCTTCTCTTCCAAGACATGGTCGGGATGATGTTACAGCCGGATCCTCCAGCTGAAGACCCTCCGATCATTATTGAAGATGACCGAGCGGAGACGTCGAACCCTCCTCCGGCTCTTTCAGCAGCCAAAGAGAGACCATCTCAAAAGCCGCGATCGATGATTATATAGCTCAGCACATACGAGCTCACCAGGCGAATGAAGCGGCTGGCCAAGTTGTCAAGACTGGACGACCCTATCCGGGCTGGTATGACCAAATAAGTTACCCGCCGGGATATACGATCCCTAAATTCCATGTGTACAAGGGGATAGGGAATCCACATCAGCATGTCGCTCAATTCAGAGCCTTATGCGGCAACACTGGAGGCGACGACAAACTGTTGCTTCTCCAATTCGTCGGCAGCTTAGCAGAAACGGCCTTTGAATGGTATTCGGAGCTACCTAACGACTCTGTCAAAACATTTTCAGAGATGGAGCTGCTGTTTAAACAGAGATTTGCAAGCGCTAGCGAGCGCACCCCGATAACGGCACTGATTAATGCCAGGGTGAAGCCAGGCGAGACGTGGGTCCAGTACGCTATCCGATGGCGGAATCTGTGGTCGAAATGCGAACAGCGCATCGAAGAAGCACCTGCGGTAGGCATGTTCGTGGACACTCTTGATCCGCAAGCAACCATCTCGCAATTCATGATGTTCTTCAAACCGACCACGTTCCAGGCTTTAATTGATAAGTTGGCCCAAATGGATCAGATGAGTCACACACCATCTCATTCAAAGACGGATCCTCGGCATGAAAAGGGGAAAGGGAAAGCAACTTTCGTCGCTAATACTCAACAACAGTCGAGCAACTTGAAGCCGGTTGTCCGTCAAAACAATATGCGTCCACGCCCATCCCTCGAGGAGAGACTGGGACGTCCTTACTCGTTTCCTCAGGATAAAACGAGAAGACTGTTCGAGAAGGCAGTGCGCAACAGACTCATCAATCTGCCGAGTCTAAAGCGTCCGTTGCAGCCAGGCGATGTCAACGATCCCAATTATTGTCCTTACCACCAAACGGTAAGTCACCCGATCGAGGATTGCTTCGTCTTTAAAGGATGGATCGAGGATCAGTATTTACAAGGCAAGTTTGCGTTGTCCGAGAAGTGGAAAATAAACTCACCACAGCCGCACTCTCCAAAGAAGACGGACACGCCGGGGGCAACTTGTTCTTTCGTCGAGGATGAAACGAGGGAGAAAACTCATTAGATGAATCCGAAGACTACGTAGCGACTTGTCAAGTGATTTCTCACTCACTGGCAGATGATGAAGAGGCTTCTTGCGCCGAGAAACCAATGGCGAACCCCGAACCGGAAATTCTGCAGCCATCAGACGAGCTGATCGATGTCTTCCTAAATGAAATTCGTCTGAAAGCAAAAGCCAATCAAGAGCGTGAAATGGCCATACTGGAAAAAGCCAAGGCATTCCCGTAAAATCAAAAGCCATCCACTGTGGATAAAAACAAATTCAAGACGAGGAAAAGGTTCGCCAAAGCTTTATCAGTAGGAATGAAGCTACCGCCCTCTGAAGAAAATACTCTCGCTGAGGTAGAGATGCACCCTAACTTCTGTTTATATCATCAGAAGATCATACATCCTACCGAAGACTGCGAATCCTTTAACTATTGGTGGCAAGGGTATGTCGCTCAAAAGCAACACTTCGACAAGACAAAATGTGAAGCTTGTAGACGTCAAAAAAATGTGATAGATGAGCGCAAAAGAGCCACCGACGATTGTCATATAGCCGATTCTAAGGTATCGCAAATTATCACCTTTGGAAGCGACTCTGACGAAGAAGCTACCCCCAACCCTTCCCTCGGGGAATCTATTTCAAAAATGAAGGAATTGAGGAGCTGCGAGAACGTTCAGCCATGCAATCGCACGCTACTCGGAAAAAATCCCGGCCCCGCAAACAACGGAGCGAACAAAAGGGATAAAGGAAAAGGAAAAACGGCCTTCATCGCCAGCGCTCAACAACAATTAAGTGACCCTAGACCGGTTGCTCGCCAAAGCAACAAGCGGCAACCCCTCCAGGAAAAGTTGAAACGTCCTTACTCGTTTCTACAAGATAAAACAAGGGGACTGTTCGAGCTGGCAGTGTGCGACAAACTCATCAATCTGCCGAGTCCAAAACGTCCGTTGCGGCTAGGCGATGTTAATAATCCTAATTATTGCCCTTACCATCAAACGGTAGGTCATCTGATCGAGGATTTCTACGTCTTCAAGAACTGGGTTGAAGACCAATACCAACAAGGCAAGTTCGCGTTGTCCGAAAATTGAAAGGTGAACCCGCCACAACCGCATGCTCCGAGAAAGATGGATACGCCGGGGGCATTATGGTCAGTCATAGAGAAAGCCCCACAGACCGAAAAGTCAATAAACTAGATATTCGCCTCAAATACGGCGACCCTAAACCGAAACGTCGTTAAACTAACGATGGACCACTATGTCCTAAAACTGGCTGCGGATCGAAACGTCCCTAAACTAACGACGGACCGCAATGTCCTAAAACTTGCAAATGACCGAAACGTCGTTAAACTACTATCAACCCGCGGCATCCTCAGGCTGGCGTGGTAAAAAAGAAAAGAAAAACAAAACGGTATGTCCATAAGCAAAATGGGCACGGATGAAAACCCGAAAGAGCTTCGTGAGTAAAAACAGCAGGGCTACGGGCGAGTCTTGTGAAAACCCGAAAGGGCTCAACCTCGTTAGAATAAAAAAAAAGAAAGAATAAAAAAAATGGTATGTCCATAAGCAAAATGGGCACGGATGAAAACCCGAAAGGGCTCCGTGAGGAAAAACAGCAGGGCTACCAGCGAGTGTTTGTGAAAACCCGAAAGGGCGCAGTCTCGTTGAAAGACACTTGCAGGGTCCTCTCGACCTTGTAAGAAGAAACCACCTGCGTGAGATCCTTACGACTCACAAAGGAGCAACACACTTAGGAATCCTCTCGATTCCTAAGGAGAAATTACACTTGCGAGATCCTCACGACTCGTAAGGAGAACTCTCTTATGAGACCCTCACGGCTCATAAGATTTGAAAGTCTTAAGTTACAGAGACCTGAACCTGTTCTTAAGCAACCCCCACACAACCTCCGATATTGCCCTACAAGCGGCTCATACTGACCCTTGTATACAATCCACGGGCGTGAATAAACATTTCCCCAGCAAAGTCCCACCCGTGACTAGGGATATGTCCATATGGTGAACAACCCTTATGAGTCCTCTCGACTTATAAGGAGAAAATCCTTTTGTAAGATCCTTACGACTTACAGGGGAACACACACTTAGGAATCCTCATGACTCCTAAGGAGAAAACGCACCTATGAGATCCTCACAACTTGTAGGGAGAAATACCTTTATGAGACCCTTACGGCTCATGAAGTCAAAAGCCTTAGTCGACAGGATCCTAACCCTGTTTGCTAAGCCACCTTTGTTCAATATCGACAGAGGCAAATGATGATTCGCTCCTGGCAATATCCCAGTTATAGCGATGCTGATGCCTAAACCGGTATCAAATTCCAAGTCCTTTCATGGCAAATGATGATTCGCTCCTGGAAATATTCCAGTCGTAGCGATGCTGATGCTAAGATTGGCATCAGATTCCAAGTTTCACACTCGCGATAAAAAAATCAGCAAGCTAAAAATGCATATGAAATAGCCGAAATGATGGGGCAACTTGCAACAAAATCAGCAAGTAAAAATGTATGCATACAAAAACAGCTGAAATGATTGGGCAACTCGCAATAAAAGGCAGCGAGTAAAAAGAAAAATAGCCGAAATGATTGGGCACCGCGAAAAATAGCCGAAATGATTGGGCAATCGCGATTTTCGCGTTATAAAAAGCTGAAATGATAGAGCATCGCGGAAAGAATAAAAAAAATGATGAAAGAATGAAACTTTTTGCCTTACAGGTGAGATCACATCGATCAATGTATACAATCCAGGGGCACAAACAAAGAGCGAACCATACCTTCCCAACAGGCTCCATCAGAAAGCGAAGCCAAATCTTGACGGTTCATAGACAACCTAGAGACAATCTCGACGTTTGTCGGAATATTGCAGACACAACGTCAATAAATGAAGCAAAGGAAGATCCCTAACTTCAGGATCTCGACGTCAACATCGACAAACGGCGTTTCTCCTCACTCCAACCAGATGCAGACATGACGTCAACAACCAACCTCAGAATCGCAACGAAACGGAGCCATGGCAAAGTCCCTAGTTCCAAATCTCAATGGCCACATCTACAGCCTGGAGACCAACAACGGTGTGCCTCCTCATTCCAGCAGGACATAGATGTTACACCATCAAACGGAGCCACGACATAGTCCTTAGTTCCAACTCTCGACGGTTCACAGACAACCTAGAGAACATCTCAGCGTTCGTCTCGTTACAGCAGACGAGATGTCAACGACGGCGTTCCTCCGCAGTCCAGCAGGATGCAGATGCAACGTCAACAAAAGACCTCACGGTCGAAATAAAGCGGAGCGACGGCAAATCCCAGCTCCATCTCAGTATTCGTCTCATTACAACAGACGCAATGTCAACAATGGCATTCCTTCGCAGTCCAGCAGGATGCAGATGCAACATCAACGAAAGACCTCATGGTCGAAACTAAGTGGAGTGACGGCAAAATCCCAGCTCCACCTCAGCATTCGCCTCGTTGCAGCAGACGCAATGTCAACAACGGCGTTCCTTCGCAGTCCAACAGGATGCAGAAGCGACATCAACAAAAGACCTCTTGGTCGAAATGACGGCAAAATCTCAGCTCCACCTCAGCATTCATCTCGATACAGCAGACGCAGCGCGAGCAAATGAAGCGAAGGATAAATTCCTAGCTTCAGGGTCTTGACGGTAACTCATATAAAACCTGAAAGACCATCGGAGATCATCCCACATCAGCACGGAGTGGTCACCACCTCGACGTTCGTTTCGATACAGGAGACGAGATGTCACTACGGCGTCCTTCCTCCAACAGGATTCGGATACGCCAAAGCAAATGAAGCAAAGGCCAAATTCCTAGCTTCAGGGTCTTGACGGCAACTCATATAAAACCTGAAAGACTATCGGAGATCATCCCACATCAGCGCGGAATGGTCACCACCTCGGCGTTCGTCTCGATACAGTAGACGCGATGTCACCACAGCGTTCTTCCTCCAACAGGATTCGGACACGCCAAAGAAAATGAAGCAAAATGCCAAATTCCTAGCTTCAGGGTCTTGACGGCAACTCATATAAAGCCTGAAAGACAATCGGAGATCATCTCGCACCAGCGTGGAGTGGTCACCATCTCGACGATCGTCTCGATACAGCAGATGAAATGTCACCCCAGCGTTCTTCCCCCAGCAAGATTCGGACGCGCTAAAGCAAATGAAGCAAAAGGCTAAATTCCTAGCTTCAGGGTCTTGACGGCAAGTCATATAAAGCCTGAAAGACAATCGGAGATCATCTCGCACCAGTGCGGAGTGGTCACCACCTCAACGTTCGTCTCGACACAGCAGACGCAACGCCAAAGCAAGTGAAGCAAAGGCCAAAATCCTAGCTTCAGGGTCTTGACGGCAACTCATATAAAGCCTGAAAGACAATCGGAGATCATCTCGCACCAGCGCGGAGTGGTCACCACCTCGACGATCGTCTCGATACAGCAGACGAGATGTCACCACAGCGTTCTTCCTCCAGCAGGGCTCAGACGCGACAACAACAACGGAGCCACGGCAAAATCCCTAGTTCCAAACCTCGACGGCTCACATGCAACCCAGAGACAACCGTGACATTCGTCTCGACACAGCAGACGCAATGCCAGCAAATGAAGTGAAGGCTAAATTCCTAGCTTCAGGGTCTTAACGGCAAGTCATATAAAGCCTGAAAGACAATCGGAGATCATCTCGAACCAGTGCAGAGTGGTCACCACCTCGACATTCGTCTCGATACAGCAGACGCAACATCACCAAAAGGAGCCACGACAAAATCCCTAGTTCCAAACCTCGACGGTTCACCAGCAACCTAGAGACAACCGCGACATTCGTCTCGATATAGAGGACGTAATGCCAGCAAACGAAGCGAAGGCCAAGTTCCTAGCTTCAACGTCTTGACGGTAACTCATATAAAACCGGAAAGATAATCAGAGATCATCTTACACCAGCATAGAGTGATCACCATCTCGACGTTCGTCTCGATACAGCAGACGAGATGTCACTACAGCGTCCTTCCTCCAACAGGATCCGGACACACCAAAGCAGACGAAGCGAAGGCCAATTCCTAGCTTCAACGTCTTGACGGTAACTCATATAAAACCGGAAAGACAATCGGAGATCATCTCGCACCAGCGCGGAGTGGTCACCACCTCGACGATCGTCTCGATACAGCAGATGAAATGTCACCCCAGCGTTCTTCCCCCAGCAGGATTCGGACGTGCCAAAGCAAATGAAGCAAAGGCTAAATTCCTAGCTTCAGGGTCTTGACGGAAACTCATATAAAGCCTCAAAGACAATCGGAGATCATCTCGCACCAGCGCGGAGTGGTCTCCACCTCGACGATCGTCTCGATACAGCAGATGAAATGTCACCCCAGCGTTCTTCCCCCGGCAGGATTCGGACGCGCCAAAGCAAATGAAGCAAAAGGCCAAATTCCTAGCTTCACGGTCTTGACGGCAAGTCATATAAAGCCTGAAAGATAATCGGAGATCATCTCACACCAGTGCGGAGTGGTCACCACCTCGACGTTCGTCTCGACACAGCAGACGCAACGCCAAAGCAAATGTTGCAAAATGCCAAATTCCTAGCTTCAGGGTCTTGACGGCAAGTCATATAAAGCCTGAAAGACAATCGGAGATCATCTCGCACCAGTACGGAGTGGTCACCACCTCGACGTTTGTCTCGACACAGCAGACGCAACGCCAAAGCAAATGAAGAAAAGGCTAAATTCCTAGCTTCAGGGTCTTGACGGCAAGTCATATAAAGCCTGAAAGACAATCGGAGATCATCTCGCACCAGCACAGAGTGGTCACCACCTCGACGTTCGTCTCGATACAGTAGATGCGATGTCACCACAGCGTCCTTCCTCCAACAGGATTTGGACACACCAAAGCAAACGAAGCAAAGGACAAATTCCTAGCTTCAGGGTCTTAAAGGCAAGTCATATAAAGCCTGAAAGACGATCGGAGATCATCTCGAACCAGTGCGGAGTGGTCACTACCTCGACGTTCGTCTCGATACAGTAGACGCAACATCACCAAAAGGAGCCACGGCAAAATCCCTAGTTCCAAACCTTGACGGTTCACCGGCAACCTAGAGACAACCACGACATTCGTCTCGATACAGAGGACGCAATGCCAGCAAACGAAGCAAAGGCCAAATTCCTAGCTTCAGGGTCTTAATGGCAAGTCATATAAAGCCTGAAAGACTATCGGAGATCATCCCACACCAGCACGGAGTGGTTATGACTCATCGGAGCTCTCCAAAATGAGCCTAACCTCAAGTAAAAAGCGGCATGGCAAAATTCCTAACGCTTGCTCTTCCGACGGTCAAACTGCCTAGGAGGATTGCTTGAAGACGTCTTGTCCAGCCCCCGAAGGGATCAGAGACACGACATGTCGCAAGGCTACTCGAACAGCAAGATTGCCTATCGAGGGATACATCAGCCAACGCAACGCTACGACGGGCAAAACCCTAGTACCACAGACCCTAACGGACCTTTGTCGTAAAGAGCAGAGGTTAACTGTGACGTTAGGATATTCTTGCGAAAAATGCTCGATTCGTCTCGACTCCTGAGGAAATT
The DNA here is from genome assembly GCA_030015575.1 of Agapanthus africanus. Classification (NCBI taxonomy): domain Eukaryota; kingdom Viridiplantae; phylum Streptophyta; class Magnoliopsida; order Asparagales; family Amaryllidaceae; genus Agapanthus; species Agapanthus africanus. The sequence goes on from JASDDO010000016.1 coordinate 582,050,157, forward strand.
AGTGTCTTTGCGAGAAATGCTCGATTCGTCTCGACTCGTAAGGAAAAGCCTTAGGCAGCGGGGATTAAAAAACCTATTTCCTAAGCACTGGGGACCTGCAAGACGATCCAAAACGGTCTCTTGCATACTATCCTTGGGTCACACTCTCCAAAGTCGAATCTCGACAAGGAGGGAAACAACCGCTTACGGGTCCTCTCGACTCGTAAGAGGGAAAATTCTCTTATAAGATCCTTACGACTTATGAGAGAAAACACACGTAGGAGTCCTCACGACCCCTAAGGAGAAAATACACCTACGAGATCCTCTCGATCCGTAGGGAGAAAAGTCTTTGTGAGACCCTCACGGCTCGTAAAGTTGAAAAGTCTTAGGCTACAAGGACCCTAAACTTGTCTCCTAAGCGTTCAATTCGGTGACCATGCATAACTTTGCACTATTCATCCACGTACATACTTACGTGGGCAAAGTAGTGGGGGGCATTTGTTCCCGCCAAAAATTTCTGCGCAAAAGAGTTCAAGGTATCAAATGGCAGCGATACGCTTAAGGAAATGCGAACCAGTATCTTCCGGCCTATATTTTGATAAACTCCCAAAGGAGGAACTATTAAATTCTGATGGTATTGGTAGCATCTCGAAAAACCCTTCGATTTGATATATTATGGGCTTCATAATTCATCCGGGATCAAAAGTTATGAGCAAATATGCTATGCACTGTTCCCTGGTTAAAAATCAGGAATTACCTCAATGAGGGGTCACGTGCTCACACGTGACCAATGGTCACGTGTTGACACGTGATAGTTAAAACATGAATAAAAACAAACAGCTGAAGAAGGACCCAATTGGGGGTCACGTGCTCACACGTGACCAATGGTCACGTGTTGACACGTGATAGTTAAAACATGAATAAAAACAAACGGCTGAAGGAAATACCTCAATGAGGTATCACGTGCTCACACGTGACCAATGGTCACGTGTTGACACGTGATGGTTAAAACCGAAGCATAAATAAACGCTGAGAAAAGGACTCAATTGGGGGTCAAGTGCTCACACGTGACCAAGGGTCACGTGTCAGCACGTGACTGGCTTCGAAAGCCTTACAGTTTAATAGAATTAAATTATAAAAGCTTCTAAATCTTTCCAAATGGAAAAGGATTATGGGGACCGTTGGATTAAAGATCCAAGGGTGATTAAAAATCACCAATTTATGGAAAAAATCTTAGACAAGGAAAGATTTCCCCTAAATCTCACCGAAAAAATCTTAGACAAGGAAAGATTTCCCCTAAATAATAAACAGAATATCTTTGGATTTAAAATCCAGCGGTGAATAAAATTCACTGAATGATCCAAAGGCTCATATTAAATATGAAAACAAATCAAATCTTTCAATGAAAGATTTGCTGAACAAATTGATTCTTTTCCTTCTCCTATAAATAGGTGCCAAGGAAGAGAGTTAAAAAAAAGAGAAAGGGGGGAGAAAAAAAGACAGAGAGGGATATAGAGCCTTGGAATCTTGAAAATTCAGAAGGAAGAATTTGATTCTCTGCAAAGAAAAACCTTAGGTAAGAAAAGAGAGGCTTCAAAAAAGAGAATTTAATTCTCAAAAGAGTTTAACTCTCCTATAAAGAAAAGAACTTAGTTCTTTCTCTGGTTGAAGATCTGCAAAGTGCACATCTCCCCATAAATTGAGAATTTAATTCTCATTGGGTTGAGATCCTACCATGCAGATCTAAAACATAGAGGAGGAATTGAGTTTTGAGAATTTAATTCTCACAAGAGTTATAGGAATTTAATACCTTTGAGATAAAATTAGGGTTTAACCCTATATTATAGGAATTTAATTCCTTCAAAATGGACAGAACTAGGGTTTAACCATAATTGAGAACTTAATTATCTCAAACTCACAGGAATTTAATTCCCTTAAAAAATAAATTAGGGTTTCACCCTATGCTAGAATTTAATTCTTTACATATATGGGGAATTTAATTCCTACAGAAAAGAAATTAGGGTTTAACCCTATCTAAGAATATAATTCTTCAAAAGAAAAGTGGGAATTTAATTCCTTTAAAGCTATTGCTAGGGTTTAACCCTATAAAGGATTTAACTCTTAAAAAGATAAAGAGATCTTCAAACATGCAAATAACCAGAGTCACGTGCTACCACGTGACCCCTGAATAGATCCCCAAAAATAAGAAGGAGGAAAGCTTTGAGGCAATGCCTCACGTGCTCCCACGTGACCTCCAAAACACAGAAAGAAAAAGCAAAGGAAATGTTGGCTCTGGGCGCTCTCACGTGTTACCACGTGACCCCTAATAAACGCCTTAACAAATTAGTGCATGAGTGCTTATCACGTGCCCGCACGTGATGGCAAGAAAGTCAAAAAGTGTTTTAACACTTGTTTGCAGAACAAAATAAAGGGGATCTGGCCCCACTTTTTGATGTCATCACGTGCTCCCACGTGACCCCTTCCTCTTCTAGTGTTTAACACTACTTTTAGCCAAATTGGCTAATTTTCCAGAGGCAAAAGTCCCTCCTCCAAATGAATCTCAAAATTGAAGAAATCAAAGACAAAATGTTGTCAGAGCCCCCAAACCTCTGTTTAGCACTGCTGAATGATGAGGGGCTGAACCCAGACAAATGTCTAATGGTCCAAAGGGCCAATATTTCAAACATAATTGGACTTAGCCCAAACTGGCCATAAGTCCTCAAATCATCTTGAACTGAACACATCTGCTCTTTCAACCAACTCATTGGTTCAAGGGTACATCTATGAACTCCTCTGATATTTGTCGTTGTAATCATTCAACGTCTTCAGAGAAGTGATGGATCCCGACAGCCATACATTTCAATGGACCACCATGTCCCTAAACTGGAATGGACCACCATGTCCCTAAACTGGAAATGGACCACTATGTCCCTAAACTGGAAAAATAGAGTCAAAATGCTCTTTTGTCGGATCCAAACGATCCTGTTAAGTCGATCTTAGTCTCAACTTATGCTAACGTATCCTTAACAAACGTTTAAGTTGATCTTAGCCTTGAATATGGCTAACGCATCCTTAAACCAAAACTTTCAAAACAGACTTTTGTCCCAAATTGGACTATAGATCTTCCAACCAACTTTGGTTCAAGGGTACATCTCTGAACCCCTCTGACATCTGTCGTTGTAATCCTTCAACGTCGTCAAAGAGGTGATGGGTCCCGACGGCCATACATTCAATGGACCACTATGTCCCTAAACTGGAACAATAGAGCCCCTAAACGCTCTTTTGTTGGATCTAAACGATCCCATCTTAGCCTCAAATATGGCTAACGTATCCTCAAACCAAAACCCCAAACCCAAATCTAAGAAAATACGGATTTGGACTAACCCACGTCCTACGGGCGACGACATAAATTAGTCTCCGTATACAATCCACGGGCAACCACAAATAAAACAAACACCCACGACACGAAGTGAAATTCTGGAGAAGGAGAAAGTTGTTACCGCGATGCGGTAGCGTAATTAACTGCAGGGGCTTGCGCCTGCAGGGAAGAGCATCCCCACAATCAAAAACCCCTCGAGCGAGGGGGAATCTGACGAAGTCTGCTACATCGGCCGCATCCGTCTAAACCTCCGATACACGGTGCCATAAATCAACTTGGCATCTTCGGAGAGGTGGACGGATAAAACCATATAGCATCTGTCCCGAATCTCAGGCAAGACGCCCATGTCTTGGCCGCCATTCGGAGGGGAACAAGATCGTTGAAGATTTTCGAAGATTTGACTTGGAGGTTGTGCTACCGCATTCTTCGGGACAGTTGATGCAGCTGCAAGTACATTCATCGTTGATCGAGAATATTAAAGCAGCACAATCGCAGGATCCTAGACTGCAAAAGTTTCGAGGATAGGTTGAAGCTGGACTACGAACAGATTTATTGATCCACGAAGATGGTTCGTTGAGATATGGTAGCCGTTTGTGTGTGCCAAAAAGGAGATATTCGTGAAGAGCTTATGAAAGAGGCACACGGTTCAGCTTATTCTGTACATCCAGGAGGCATAAAGATGTACCGAGATATTCGACAACATTTCTGGTGGGAAGGCATGAAACGGGAGATTGCTCGCTTTGTGGCAAAGTGCTTGGTGTGTCAACAAGTTAAGGCTGAACATCAAAGGGTTGCCGGTTTATTGCAACCACTTCCGATTCCTCAGTGGAAGTGGGAACATATAACCATGGATTTCGTGACGGCTTTACCGCGGAGTCCAAAAGGCAACAATGTTGTATGTGTGATTGTTGATCGATTGACCAAGGCAGCTCACTTCATTCCTTTTCGGGTTGGTCAATCAATAGAGACTTTGGCAGAGCGGTACATGCAGGAGATTGTAAGATTGTATGGAGTACCAGTGAGTATCGTGCCCGATCGGGACACTCGGTTCTTATCACACTTTTGGCGGAGTTTACAGGAAAGTTTGGGGACTCGATTGAAGTTTAGCACAGCTTATCATCCTCTAACTGATAGTCAGTCCGAGAGAACAATCCAAACTCTCGAAGATATGTTGAGGGCATGCATGTTGGACTTCATGGGTTCTTGGGAGAATCATCTACATTTGGTGGAGTTTTCTTACAACAACAGTTTTCAGGCAACTATCCTGATAACTCCATTTGAAGCTTTGTATGGTCGCAAATGCCGTTCACCTGTTTGTTGGGACGATGTCGGTGAACGAAGATTATTGGGACCAGACTTGGTTGTGCAGACAGTTGAGAAGGTTAACGCTATCAGGAATCATATGAAGGCAGCTCAAGACCGACAGAAGAGCTGGGCAGATACGTCGAGAAGACCTCTAGAGTTCGCCGTGGGTGATTTGGTATTCTTGAAGATATCACCGACTAGAGGGGTGATTCGGTTTGGAAGTCGAGGAAACCTTAGTCCTCGATTCGTTGGAACCTTTGAGATCTTGGAACGTGTTGGTGAGGTAGCGTATCGTTTGGCGTTACCGCAGTCCTTGGCGATTGTGCACGATGTTTTCCACGTATCTCAACTCCGTAGGTATGTTCGTGACGAAACACGTATTAGATCATTCGGAGCTGACGGTACGAGAAGACTTGACTTTTGAGGAGCGACCGATTGAAATCGTGGATCAAAGGGAAAAGGTTCTTAAGAACAAGGTGATCCCGCTTGTGCTTGTTTCATGGGGTAATCGCCCGCATGGAGAGTCCACTTGGGAACGAGAAGATTAAATCCGGCAAAAGTTTCCTCATCTTTTCTTGTAGTTATCTTGTCATCTATCTTGTATTCTTGGAATTTCGAGGACGAAATTCTTTTTGTAGTTGGGTATAATGTAACACCCAAGCCCACTGCTACTGGTTTCTGTTGTCGTATGTTGGCGTATGGTATTTTTTTCATTGATCCTAATTGACTGTTGCTAGTATAGATTTTACCGACAATTCATTTCTGCATATGATAATTTATGGCATCTAAAATAAAATTAAAAACATTTGTCATGGCCTGCTTGACACCCCTAACCCTGTTGTAGCGTTCGTGCATCGTGTTCTCGTCCTTTTCAGTGAAACGGGCAAGTTTGGACGGCTACGCGCACGTACGTATGTCCGTCTTGGGGGTATGTTTTTTTGTTGTAAAATACTTCATTTTAAATTTTGGATCTCACATAAAATTTTATTATTTCAATTTCAAATTTTTGGACTCAACCCGGGCGCAATTTGAAATTTTTTTACTTTGTGCCAAAATCCTAAATTTCTATTATATTTTAAACCGTCGTATATATAATTTTTAACCTCATAATATTATTTCTGTTTCACTAATCTTTCACAAAATTTTGGCCAGCCAATCAAAACACTCAAAATTCCGTGGGCCCCACCTTATTTCTCTCTCTCCCCCCCGTCTCTCTATCTCTCTCCTTATATTTCTCTCTCTCTCTCACTCTCTCTCTCCCCCTCGTCTCTCTATCTCTCTCCTTATATATCTCTCTCTCCTCTATATTTTAAACTTTTCCCCCTTCAAATTCTTTTCCTCAGCGAACCCAACGTCGAGAAACCCTAGCCGCCTCATCCCTCGCCGCCGTAGCCCAACGCCGATGCCATCACCACCGGACTTCTCGCCTCTTCGCCCTCGTCGCAGCCACTGCACCTCCTTCCTCCTCTCCCCTCATTCCCGAGCACCTGCACACCACCTGCACACCGCCTACCCCTCGTGGGATCGCCGCCGGCGATCTCAATCCGCCCCCGGCCTCGCGCATCCCCTCAGTGAGTATCTTCTTCTCCTCTCCTCCTCTCTTCTCCTTTCTTCTCCTTTCTTCTTCTTTCTCGGTTCATATTTTTCTTGATCCGTAGGTTTCCATCGCCGTCGTCGTAGGCCGACCGCTGGAGCTCCGTCGACGTGATCGACGACCACAACCTCCCCACAGATCCTCGTGAGCACCCTCGTCTCTATCCTCCTTCTCTTCCCTCTTCTTGATTCTCCTTTTGTCGTTTCATGAATTCTTGAAATTGTAGTTTCGTTGTTTTTGGGTTCGCCGGAATCCGGCCGTGCCGGCGATGTGTCCCGACGATCCAGCGAGGTACTCTGATCTGTGTGGTTCCACTGTTCGTCGTTTGGGTTCATTCTGTGAACCGTGCGCCCGTCGTGAGTTTTCCCCGCCGACATTTTACGTTCCGTTTTCCCGATTCGCGACCCGTCGAGGCAAGTACCCCTTGCTACATGCTAAATAATATTTACTTACACATTGATGACACCCTAAACCTGTAGTTTTAACTTTAGTACGACCATTTCTCATTTTCGTGTTCAATATTGTTATATATCATTTTGTCTTTCAAACTGGGAACCTACCTGTTGCAATTACTGTTTTGAACCTTATAACCATATTTACATGTTTTAATTTCCCTTTCACTAATGACGTAGCCTATGGCACTTTATCTATCGTTTTACTTCATTTGGACACTCGTGTACATTTAACCTGCATAAACTGTGATTTCATCCACGGAACCTATATATATATATATATATATATATATATATATATATATATATATATCATTGCATCCTTGAAGTCTTAAACTTGTTAACACGATTAAATGGCTATAATTGTCATACTACATTCTTATAATGTTGAAATCATCTCTGTGACACAACTGATAACTGTACTGCTAATTGAGTGAATCTGCCTATTGCTTAATTCATTGCTTAGATCATGCTGTTGATAACCATGCCTGATTATGTAACTGAGTATGAGCACACCCATGATATTGTTTACATCTTGACCTGACTTGCTACATATATATTGATTTACCCGACATGGTACCGTATACTGCTTGACTTGACCTGATGTACCATGACCTGACCCGTTACCCGATCTTGTGTCTAATGCCAACAAACCTGACATGTAGTCCTCATGGACCGTTCCTGTTGTCTATCCAGACAAACCTGTTTACCTGATCTTGTGTTGGCATTAGTTCTTGATTACGGGATACCTGACTTGACATACACATATAACTTGGGGGTATGGGGAAATCAAAGGTGAAACCTGACTTGTAACTTAACAGTTCGCTACTTGTTCTGATCAGTTTTTGAGGCTAGGCCAGCCTTGGAATGATGATGCTGACATCATTCATCTGTACACATTCCTGTTTGGTGCCTAGCGGCATGTCTCGGTTTCAGCCCGAGAATCTGGGGCCGTGGTCCCGGGTACGTACGGGATACTATTGAGTTACATCGATGATTCATCAATTTGGTTTCAAAAACTTTAGAACAGGAAACCTGATAAAACTGTTTAGTTTACCCACTGCACACTACCCTGCACTGCCCTGATTTATATTATTGTTACCCTTGCTTTATTCATGTTTACATTCGCATTGCCGGTTACCCTGTTTTTATGTTATTACTTGATGACTTGACGTGCTGACGTCTGGGTTTTGCATGGCCCAGATTCTGTACCGCTGTCGTAGTCCGAGCAGGAGTAATTCAGCCAACAGGCTGAGCTGTGAGTGTCAGCAGTAGTTAGTTTTCTTTCCTGCATTTATTTCCTGATGTGAGCCCGTATTATGGGACATACATTCCAGTTATTTTGTATTGGATCTTTCGCTTCCGCATTTATTTATTCTTGACTCGTGTTATCTTGGATTATGGACATGTTTTAGATAGTTTTATTTTATTCTTGATATCTCTACAGCCGTAATGTGACTGTGGATGGATACTTCCTACCCACAGGTAGCATGGTTGGCTATGTCACGTGCCCATTTTAGCGTACTCTAGGAAGCGGGGCGTGACAGTGCTCGTCCGAGAGTTCGATGGAGCACAGAAGCCGGTGTACTATGTGAGCCACGTATTTAAGGACGCAGAAACGAGGTATCCAACCATAGAAAAGATTGTCTTGGCTCTCGTGGTGGCCTCGAGGAAGCTGCGGTACTACTTCCAAGCACACACCATCACCGTCCTCACCGAACGCCCGTTGGGGGCTATTCTTGCATCACCGGAATCCTCGGGCCGCATAGAAAAGTGGAGGTGGGAACTGTCTCAGTTCGACATAAAATATCGCCCGAGGCAGGCCATCAAGGCGCAGGCCCTGGCGGATTTCATCGTTGAATGCACCATCCCTAGCAAGGAACCGAAGTCCACACAACCCCTCGCAACTCAGTGCCCCATCGCGGAAAGGCTCGGCTCGGTTCCTGAGTGGGTCATCTACGTCGACGGGTCTTCATCCGAGGAAGGCTGCGGTGCCGGCCTCATTATCCGAGGTCCGAACGAGGCAGAAATGGAGTACTCCCTGAAGCTCGGTTTCAAGGCTTCAAACAACGCGGCAGAGTACGAGGCCCTCCTGGCTGGACTGTGCATGGCCGCTGGGCTGGGGTTGAAGACAGTTCGAATCCGCAGTGACTCGGACCTCGTCGTCGGCCAAGTGACCGACCGATTTGAAGCTAGGGAGCCCCTGATGGTGAAGTATCTGGACGAGGTGAGGAGACTCCGGAGGAACTTCGACGAGGTCCAAGTAGAAAAAATACCCAGGCAGCTGAATGCCCAAGCCGACGCCCTGAGCAAGCTGGCTTCATCATACTCAGCCAACAATAAGCGGTCCATCCTCTTCGAAACCTTGCCTCAGCCCAGTATGGAAGATGGAGCAGCCACGCTCCATGTGTATGCGGTGCAAGAAGGCGACCAAGATTGGAGGAAGCCCCTCGTAGAATTCCTGAAGGACGGTACGCTCTCGGAGGACCGGGGAGCCGCCCGCCGTCTCCGGGCCAAAGCCCGCCACTTCATCTGGAGCAATTAGAACCTCTACAAGAAATCCTTCACTCAGCCCCTGCTCCGGTGCATTGACCCCCACGAAGCCGACTACGTCCTCCGTGAGATCCATGAGGGGGTTGGCGGCGCGCACCAAGGGGCCTGAACCTTGATCCAAAAGGCGCTGCTCCAGGGGTACTACTGGCCCACCGCTCACGAGGATGCCCAGAAGCTAGTCAGAAGATGCAAGAGTTGCCAGCTCTACGGCAGCATCCCTCGCCTCCCCGCTATCGAGCTGACCGCCCTAACATTCACATGGCCGTTCGCCTAATGGGGATTGGACATGATCGGCAAGCTCCCTACCGGCACTGGCGGGCACAAATATGTTATCGTCGCGGTAGATTACTTCACCAAATGGATCGAGGCCGTCCCCATCAGAAAACCGGATGCCGACACAACCATCAAATTCCTGCAAAACAACCTGATACTCCGGTTCGGCATGCCGAGATGTATCATCACCGACCACGGGACGAACTTCGAGAACGAGAAGGTGAAAGACTTCTGCAAAGAATACCATATCCTCATGAAGTTCGCCGCGGTCGCGCACTCCCAATGTAACGGGCAGGCCGAAGTCACTAACCGAGATGTCCTCCGAGGTCTCCGGACCCGCCTAGAAGGGCGACAAGGCAACTGGGTCGAAGAACTGCCCCAGGTCTTATGGGCCTTGCACATGTCAAAGAAGACTCCCACCGGGGAAACCCCCTTCAGCCTCTGTTACGGGACCGAGGCAATAGTCCCAGCGGAGATCGGGCTACCCAGTCATCGGGTCGAGCACTTCGATGATGATGCGAACACCTCGGCACTATGGACCAACCTAGACATCTTGCTGGAAAAAAGGGTCCGGGCTCAGATCAGGGTTGCCGCTTATCAACAACAAACGGCCCGATACGACAACGCACGGGTCAAGCACCACTCCTTCCAGACCGAGGATCTGGTCCTACGGCGAAACGAGTTCATTGATCAAGGCAGGCTTCACAAGTTCTTCCCGAAGTGGGATGGTCCCTTCCTCGTCTCTGAGGCGCTCCCCGGCGGAGTCTATCGCTTACAAGACGCGGACGGACGCAAGCTCCCGTGGCCTTACAACGCCGAGAAGCTCAAGCTATATCAATGAGGCCAAGACCAACAAGTGTGTGCCTCTCCTTTCACAAAGACGATGTAAACTCTTTCGAAAAACCTTTCCATTCGAATAAAGAAACGTCGAAACATTACAAATAGAGTTCTGTTTTCGCGATCCAAAGCCCTCCTTAGAGGCAGCTCAGCAGCAACCCTGCTCCTGCTCGGCTGGTAGCTTTCTACCACAACCGACAGGGATCACAAAGCCCTCCCAGAGGCAGTCGAGTCCTTGCTCGGCTATCCCCAGCTGGTAGCTTCCTACCACGACCGACAGGGATCACAAAGCCCTCCTAGAGGCGGTCGAGCCCGAGGATCCCTCGCTCGGCTATCCTTCAGGACAAAAGCCCTCGCCAAGAGGCACCGGACAGTGACCCTGCCCGGCCAAGGGTCCTTGGTAGGCTTCTTATAGCCCCTCCCGCGCTAAGGACCAAAGTCCTCCCAGAGGCAGTCGAGTCCTTGCTCGGCTATCCCCGGCTGGTAGCTTCCTACCACGACCAACAGGGATCAAAGTCCTCGCCAAGAGGCACTGGGCAGTAACCCTGCTCGGTCCCTGTTCTGAAGGATCAAAGCCCTCGCAAGAGGCAACCTAGCAGCTACCCTGCTCGGTCATCTCAGGCTGGTAGCTCCCTACCCATGACGCCAGGGATCGAGGCCCTCGCAAGAGGCGCCTGAGCGGCTACCCCGCTCGGTCATCCCAGGCTGGTAGTTGCCTACCCACGACGCTAAAGATTAAAGCCCTCGCAAGAGGCAACCGAGCAGCTACCCTGCTCGGTCATCTCCGGCTGGTAGCTCCCAACCCATGACGCCAGGGATCGAGGCCCTCGCAAGAGGCACCCGAGCGGCTACCCCGCTCGGTCATACCAGGCTGGTAGTTGCCTACCCACGACGCCAAAGATTAAAGCCCTCGCAAGAGGCAATCGAGCAGCTACCCTGCTCGGTCATCTCCGGCTGGTAGCTCCCTACCCATGATGCCAGGGATCGAGGCCCTTGTAAGAGGCTACCCCGCTCGATCATCCCAGGCTGATAGTTACCTACCCACGACGCTAGAGATCAAAGCCTTCGCCAAGAGGAAACTGCGCAGCTTCACTGCCCTGTCATCCTTGGTGGGCTTCCTACGGCCTCTCCAACGCTAAGGATCCAAGCCCTCCTTAGAGACAGCTCAGCAGCTACCCTGCTCAGCTATCTCCGACCGTTGGGCAGGAACGAGCCGGGAACCTGCTCGGCATAAATACGGCGGACATCCCTCTGCCCATCACACGCAGGAGATCCGAGGCCCCAATAAGGAGCATCAGGTCTATCCAAGTCTGAGCGGTCGAAATCAACTCGACTTCGGGACCATGGAGATGCCACGCTTGGCAAACGATCGAAATCAACTCGACGAACGATCGCAAGACAGATAGCTGACCCGACACGAAAGCCCAACAGCGCAAACAGGGACATTTTACAAGCATTCCTCATGAACCAAAGAAAAAAGTTTTATTACCGAAGGCAAAGTCTTTTACAAAGGGTATTTTGGGCTCCCCAGCCTTACGAACTGCCCGGAGGCTTGCAAAAAGGGCCTAAGTCACAAACCCCCCGCGCCTCGCTTCCCTCGTCACCATAATCGCGGCCTGCCGAAGGCTTCACCACCGGAGGTTTCGCCACCAAGGGCGTGCCTCGCTTCCCTCATCGTTGTCTGTCGGAGGCCTTGCCGCCGGGAGCGGGACCCGAGCATGGAGCTCGCCATTGGCGAACTCGGGAAGCTGCTCCTTCACGGCATCCAGAGCCTTATTCCACGCGACGGCAGAATACTCGCCAAGCTCGACGTAAAACTGCTCTGACACCTTGTAATCGGCCACGGCATTCCTAGCCCGAACCTTGGCGGTCTCGGCCTCCAGAAGCGCAGCCTCGGCGTCCCCCCTGCTGGCGTCTCTCTCCTTCTCCATGGTCGCGAAACGATCGACCAGGTTCGCCAGCTTCCTCTCGGCAACTCGGAGGGATGCACTCAGACGACGATGGATACCCCGATTCGCTGAATCGGCGAGCTCAGCGGCCTCCGCACGGGCTGCTAGGACGTCGGCCCACGCCCTCTCCAGACGCGGGTCACGCAGCAGGACTTCGACCTCCGAAGGAAACGCTTCTACCGACCTCGGTGCGTGGAACGCCCCCTCGGCCTCCATACGAGAAGCGAGGGTGCAGTGTTGAAGGACCTGACGAGAAGCGGATGAGAAACCGGGAGGCACTCGAGCCAAAGAAAGGAAGGCCAGAAAAACAACGCATAGAGGAGTTCGTACCTGGACCGCCCCTTGGGCTATGGCCTCCATTTAGGCCCTCAGGGTGCCGTGCGAAAGCTTTCCCCTGCCGACGCTTCCATCTCGGCGAGCAGGCCAGCGGCGACGGAAAGCCCAGAGGGAACCATGAAGACGACATCGCCCTCCTGCACGAGGATCCCCTCAGGAACCATTGACGGCGGTGCACGAGAAATTGTCCTTTTTCTCTTAGAAGGGGCCCCGTCCTCGCCCTCCCCTCTGTCTCCCGTCTGGGGCTCGGATGACCGTGGACGTCTCTGGCCGCCGCCGGAACAATCACCAGGAGCCGTCAACGAAGCAGACTGCCCTATCGCTGGCAGAACATTCGGTGTAGGGCATGAGCCAGCCAGGGGCTCGGCCGCACCACTAGCCTCCCTCTGGCACGAGCAACCCAGAGAGTGGGAACGAACCATGTATCCAAAAGAAGAAGAACGTCGAGCAGCCAAGACTTAGAAGAAAGGAAATATGAAGGAGTAGGGGCCCTGGAGCGGGCCCCACCCCTACTTATCGCCGCAAAAGACCCCATCCAACGGCGCCCTTCATCTTCCGCCAATACGTCTCCTCGGGTCCAACGGCTCCGATTGCTCCACTTGTCGTTCCCACACTGGGTCGCATCCCATCAGACGTCGTAGGCCTGTATACGTCGTGTCGGCCAACCGACGCTTGACACGTGGACCGTCGTTTCAGCGGCAGGATGCACCGACCGGCGCACCTTCCTTAAATGCAGAGATCTCGCCCTGATTCGCTGGCAGAAAAGACAGCTGACGGCCCGGGGACGCGTCCTGACGAAACCTTAGGAGGGAGCTCACCCCAGGCGGCCCGGCAGTCCACTCTTGACCCGACTCGCTAGATGGTTGGGACAAGAGTGGGGGGCTAATGATGATGCTCGATATTGGCGATCTCCAAGATCAGGACACGTGGCAGATGACGTGTCCCAGAACTCAGAAGAAATGGCCCACACGGGCCGACCATGCCACCCGTGTACCCGACCTGTAAGCACAAGCTGGCTCTCCTCAGAGCCCCTTGGAAATCGGCCTCCTCGGCTGCCACAGGACCAGGACTCTTCGGCCCTCTCGCTCATCCCCGAGCTCCCCAGCCGAGGCCATCTTCCTCGGTCCTCCGACCGACCAACTCCACCATTCACAAGCGTAACCGACGCTCTGCAGATCTCGCCACGCGCAGATTCTCCGCCAGCGACATCCCATGTTTCATGCCATCGCGATCCCCATTAATAGGCGATCCGCTCTTTACGCGGGCATGACGTCGAGAGCGTAACTGCCGGTGAGATTCTCGCCCCTGCTGCTGCGTGCTGCCGCAGCTATATAAACCCCCATCACAGAGGGGTCAAGTAAGCCATTTTTATTCCACTTAGCCGTTACTCTGCTCGGATCTAGTGCTAACTTGATCGTCGGAGGGTCCTCGGTGGTACTAAACCACCCCGGGACTTCTTTGCAGGTACTTGACGCTAAAGTCCTCAAATCACCAATCTCCTCAAACCCATTAAGACCCACACGCAACAGGAGATCACCTCTAAAATCCACCAGGAGATCGACGGAAGACAACATCCGATGGAGACCCGAAAAGGACCTCCATCGATAGTAGTGTTTTTTTCCTTAAAATCTACTTGCAGACATTGTTGTTTTTTGGAGAAAAGGTTACAAAGACTTCATTAAATATGAAAAACCTACATATAAAGTAAATCGTTGATCACTTATAACCACGCAAAAGGCACACATGCATCCATATTCTCATCTCAGATCTGATGAAATTAAAATTTTGTATACCTGATAATGCTCGATATTGGCGACCTCCAAGATCATAACACGTGGCAGATGACGTGTCCCAGGACTCAAAGGAAAGGGCCCGCAGGGGCAGACGAGGCCACCCGGAGCCCGACCTGCAAGCACAAACTGGCCCGCCTCGGGGCCCTCTGAAAACCAGCCTCCTCGGCAATTCAGCTTGCCCCGAGCCGCCTCGGCCTCCCTGCTCGCCCCCGAGCTCCCTGCCGAGGCCGTCTCCCTCGGCCCTCCGACCAACTCCACCACTCGCGGGCGTAACCGCCGCTCCGCGAATCTCGCCATGCACGGATTCTACGCTAGCAACATCCCACGTTCCACGCCACCACGATCCCCATTAATGGGCGATCCGCTCTCTACGCCGGCGTGACGTCGGGAGCGTAACTGCCGGCGAGATTCTCGCGCCTGCTGCTGCGTGCCTCCGCCACTATATAAACCCCCATCACAGAGGGGTTAGGTAGGCCATTCTTTACACTTTACGCTGTTACTCTGCTCGGATCTCATCACTAACTTGAGCGTCGGAGGGTCCTCGGTGGTACAAAACCACCTCGGGACTTCTTTGCAGGTACTCGGCGACAGCCTCCTCACCCAACCTTCTCCTCTCAAAACCCATTGAGACCCACACGCAACGAAGGACAATCAACCAAGTTCACCTCGAGATCAACGGAAGACAATATCTGACGGAGGCCCGAAAAGAAGCTCCATCAATACCCAAACATGGTTTATCGGGTATCATCAATTAAATAGTAACAACTCTCCAAGTCTCGGATCTCAGTTATCTACTAAAATAATTAGAACCAAAAAGGCATATAAACATCAAGTACTTGGAAACGAATATTGCACCAATGGAGGTTCCATTTGATGGAATCATCTATACAGGACATTACGTGCTTGGTGGAAGTCCTGATTCATTTTATAATTCTATGTATCTAGATGCTGAAACCTCTATTTTCCTACATTATTATTCCATCTATCCACTTTCCTTTACTCTTTTCCTCTAATCTCTGCACTCCCATCCAACGAGGGATCCGTAATGGCTACTGTTTTTTCTCTAGTGCAATTTTCTCGCTATTGGATAAAACGGTGGAAATTGGTTAAAACAAGCCCTTATTGATGCCAGATGCATGACTAAAATTTAAGAATAGCAGCATAAAATAGAGGACTTTCCCAAAAGATCCTCTAAGGGAGCAAACATGGCCCATTGTGTCTAGAATGTGAAAGAAGAATGCAAACCGACTCTGTGGCAGGATAGAGCGTTTCATGCTCATCCAACATAAAAATATCTTAGGGCTGACGTGGCGTACCCCTATTGGCCAGACACGGAGATGTCGATGGCATCATTCCATCGATACCACCTCAAGTGGACTACCTAAGAATTAAATTAATCAAGTTTGTTTCTAGTGGACGTATATATTAAATGGGAGAGATTGTTATTGGTTGATGTTGCATAATCGCCATGCACGTGCTCCTCTTTAATTATACGACCACTTTGAATAAACAAACTAAAGCATATATATGACCAACACTAATAACAATATGAATTTGACTAATTCATTATAGATGCGTATGTAGTCTTCACAAGATATATATTATTTTTATGAAGTAGAGTAACCAAGTGATTGATTCCATTGGCCCATACCAACCAATACGCGTTATAATGATAAATTTTTTATTATTCATTTTTTGTTTCATTGAGAAACTCGTTTAGTTTGGCTATAGCTAGTATGAGTAATTTTTTATTATTGTTTTTAGCCAATGAGGATCTTGTTTCTAACCAAGTTAATTATATGAGTGGGACTCCATGACATAGATGCATTAAGTCATGTTAGTTGTGTATATGGGATTTAGGGGCATGGGAATTATATGGGATGCATTTATTTGACTTTGATTGTATTTGCTTAATTATAATGATATATTCTACGGGAAGTCTTGATTAGAAATTATTAAATCACCACCGACAAGTGAAATATGCTAGCTGGTATAAACCATCAGGACCTCTTCTTTAACTTAGCTTAATGCATATGTGTATAGATCATGGAGTTCCACTCTTATATATGTATTAAAGTAGTTAGAAACAATATCTCATTGGCTAAAAACAGATTTTTAAAAAAATATAGTTATATGGTCAAACAAGGAGTTTTTTTTCTTAAAATTTTTTTGGCATCGGTCGGTTCAGTTTTTTTCTTGTTTTTTAGGTGGGTGTGCCCTTGGTCCAATGGAAGTTGCTCCACATAGCTGGTCCAAAAGAGCCTCTTGCCATTGGAAGCGGAGGGATTCGAACATAAGACATCGCACTTAGCGGGAGGGTGTCTTTCCTGGCAAGTATTTTGAACGATATTGGATAGGAAACTTACTGCAATGTACATTTGTGTTTGATATAAATGCACATAAAATAATTGATGAGGGAAATAATTTTCATGTGACTTTTAACTATACTATCTGTATGTATCCAAGAGATTAATTACCTTGGGTTCAATGTCGGCAATTCATTACCAAATGATATAAGCCCCTCCTTTTCCATCTGTTGAGTTACAATGCAGGTATTAATAACTAATTGGTAGGAAATGTATTTCCCATGGATGTCCACCAAACCAAATGATGGATTTTATATCATATAGCGCCACTACCCAGTAATTAATAAATGAATTATAAGGTCCTATAATAAAAGTTATTGTATTTATTTAGAAAATGATGAAGATCCTGGTATATTTACTACCAAAACACTTTCTGAAATAAAAAAGACAATAGCCAGTAGAAAATGGCATAGCAAATTCTTTTTAAAAAAAAATCGCTAGAGGAAGGGCTTGAACCTTCGACCTTGTGGTTAACAGCCACACGCTCTAACCAACTGAGCTACTCCAGCAGCTGGTAGTATTTTGCTAATAAAATAAATAACCTATATCTCGTCAATTCTGTTCTCCCTATGCAAAACCATATTTGCATGGGTTAGATTTCTCCTGCAAAACCATAATTATACAACATATACTCGTCGAATAAATGCCGTTGAGCAAAACGCTGCAAACTCTTGTTCACGCACACTGTCAGAATTAATTTAGAGTTTATATTCAAACACAACGGTTGCAGTATCTATATATTTAATCCATGTTTGGCATTCTTAGATGGAAGCACTCTTTTGTCTATGATAATCGTAATATAAGAACAACTCAAATTTAACAAATAATCAAATCTTAACTAAACCATAATTGCTGGTGTATTATAACATGGACAATGGATAACCAACCTTTTCACTAAAATGCCAAACATGAGAAAGAGAAGGTAAAGAGAAGATTTGGAAATAAGAGAGAGAAGAACAACACTCTGGGGCATGAAGCAATAGAAGTAAAATTCTTACATCATGCCGGTCATATGTGCCCGGTCATGGGGAAAAAAGAGATATCAGCATGGACCCCATCAAGCAGCTCGAAACATGTCCGAAATTCTCCATCTCTCTCTCTCTCTCCTGTTCAAGTGTAATAGACAGCACAAAAGAATTACTTCTCCAATCTACAGGCCCATTACATGATCACGATCCATGCATGTTCCGATTAGCCTGGCCCATCAGAACCCATAAAATTTCCCGCCCTTTTAACATTTGCAAACCCTATTCGCTCATTAGAGAATCACCGAAACCCTAACCATGAACCCATCATCATCATTATGCTGGAGGCGAAGAAGTGGAAGAAAAAGCTCGAATCTTTGGATCCAAAAGCCGACGCAAATGCCGCAGCCGACGACATCGATCGGATCAGCATACTTCCCGATCGCATCCTCGCCATCATCCTTTCTCTCCTCCTCATCAAGCAATCGGCGGCGACTCCGCCCTCTCCGCTCGATGGCGCCGCCTCTTGCTCATCTCTCCCGTCGCCATCGACGGCCACTCCCTCCTCCAAAACCCCACCATCGACGATCACGACCAATGGCTGATCGACACCTACACCCACATCATCTCCTTCCAGCCCGGCCCCTTCCGCGCCTGCGCCTTCGATTTCCCATTCTGGCAAGGCCGCCCCCAAATCGTCCACCGCCTCCTCGAAACCCTAACCCTAAAGGGCACCCAGCGGCTCCGCCTCACCTGTTTCTGCTCATTCCCGCACAACGACAGCTTCGTGCTGCCGCGGTGCGTCCTGCAGTGCGAGTCTCTCTTGGATCTGGAGCTTTCGGGAGCCACGATACCCGAACCCCTGCCGGAAAGGATTTTCCCCAACCTGACGTTGTTGAAGATCATGGCGACAGATGTTAAGCGGCACACTCTGTCTGATCTGCTGTGCTCGATCGCGGAGCTGGAGATACCAGATTGCATTGGGATCGAGCATGTGTGCATCGAATCAGGAACCTTGAAGATTTTGGAGTTGAAGGAGTCGCATGAGCATACTACAGAGCGGTTGGTTATTAAGGATGCTCCGAAGCTTGAGAGCTTGATTCTTAGCGATAACTTTACCGGGTATCATGAGGTGCCGGTTGTTAATGCGCCAAAGCTTGAAGTGCTGCACCGTGTCCATACGAGAATGTTGAAGTTTCAGCTGGGGGAGTCTCAGTTTGATTGCTTTACCCAGGTATTGTATTCTTTGCCTTCTTTGAAATTTTACTAAAACTTAATATTTGTATGATTTTATATGCTTTTTAGAGTAAACTAGCTGACCGCTACGGTTTCTGAATGCGTTGAGACATTTTTGGCATTAAAATTGTATTGGAGATTGAATTAAAAAGGACTTTTTAGTTGGTGCATGGTAATGCAAGCAACTTTGGGAATCAAAGCTAAGGTGGCACAATTGGATGATCTTAAGACTTTGTTTCGTTCAATGAAAATCAATACTATGAAAAAAATGATTCGTAGCTATCAACCTTAATTGGAAAAAATCCATCAGGACCCAGTGTTTCATTAGTAACAGCCATTGAATTTACAAACGTTTCTTCTGAAATGCTGGTTGTGAAGGAGATTATAAGTTAGTTGCTTCTTGAATTAGAGACATTTTATTTATTAAACCAATCAGACTAAGATGAGGGGATTATGAGGAGAACGATACTTGATATGACGGTCCAAGCAATTGTACACGGCTTGCGCTTTTCATTACATCATATAGACAAAATCGCCATTTCCATTTTTGGCTTTCAGCATGGAATTCTTGGACCTTATCTACAACAAGTAAGAGGCCAATACCTTGCATAGTTGCATAGTTCTAGATCAATTTTAGCTTCAAATGTCATGTTTTGATAGGCGAAGAACCATTTTCTTCTACAATCATTAGTATGATAATTAATAAATCGACACTCTAAATGAAACCATATTTACAAAATCAACTCCTGGAGCCCATTATTCCTTTTTATTGGACAACGCCACACCTTCCAATTATCTTTATCAGAAAACAATGTATACAAGCAAGGCAAGATGGAAACTTGGAACCATAACAATGTTTGGGTTGCCAATCCTCCATAACATAAGATAACAGAAGACGCCCCCTGCGAGAAGAACACTGGGTTTTACATTGTTCAACCAAACCCCATCTGCATCAACTGGGTACATAAGTATATCCACTAATACAAAGAAGATACAAGATTCACCACTCAAATGACTCAATCTATCTAATAGCGCATCTTCCCTGTCTTGATCTCAGTCAAAGATTGAGGAGTTGCAACCCTTGTATCTTAAAATAATGCATCTTCACATTAAACTTAAGCATCTTTTTTTGACGTTGTGAAAGCTCTTTCATTACTTATTGCAAACAATAAGAACTTCTAGTCAATGAATGATTTCCTTCTTTTAATTTAACCAGGACTCCTTACTGTTTATCCTCATCTTTTATCGTACCAACTAATAGCAAGTTATATACAATGCAACAAGAAAAGAACAAGCCAATTTACCCAAGTTCAAACTGGACTTCCCGTTATCCCACAAGCAGAAATCAAGTAATCAACCAGATGCACTACCTTTTTTCCCGTGAAAATATTAAATACTTTTGCCAGTATTAATGGTTTTGTTTTCTTTATCTTTAGCTTTATAGGAGTCGATCAATTAGCCACTGATTTAACCTGATCATAAGAATTGCAATTGCAACCATGCTCGAAAAAAGAAAACCCAAAAATCGACCAATTATTGTTAATTAGTTAAGCTAATGATGACTGCTATATATTATACTGTATAATAACTTATCGGTTGCTTATGTTACATCATTTGGACTGTTTAGTGATCATAACTGGAATCAAGACCAAATATATAGACTGTGTTACATCAGTTGGATTTTCTAGAGGTAGATTTGAATTCTAGAAGTTGAAAGAGGAGATTTGTTGTTGTTATTGTTGTAAAAATTGATATTTTTAGTGATCTTTATATATAAGAAAAAGGGGGTGAGAGGGTGAGGGAAGAAACGTTGGCTAATAGGAGTCCAAGATGATCTGATTGGGTTATACTGGCGACCAAGTTTGCTGTTTCGCTGTCTTCATAACGCAGCTATTGTTATTTCCTGCTTTATCTTATCTTATAAAAAGCCGTTCTATATTATTTTCTGTGATTCATGTACAGCCCATCAAGTTTCGCAGCATCAGCACTCACATGCATAGTGTACAAACTTTAGGCTTCAAGGTTAACCTCGACTATATCATCAGGGAAAAATCATTCCATACTTCCTCTGATGTTTCACTTGTTTGGAAACATTAAATGTGCTGGTAACCCCATGCATTTGATCTCTGTTTGTACCTTTAAGATCATAGCTAACCAATCACTCTTTATAAATGGATTTTTGCTATTTTTCTCCGGATAGAAGGCATGGATTAAGGCACAGATGATGAGTATGATCTTGATTATTTTCCTCGTTATGGCAATTTCTGGAAACAATGTTCTGATGTCAGCTGTCTAGACAACCATTCGGAAGATGTTAAGCTGATAGGTTATTCAGGGAAGCATGTGTTGTACCCCGATCTATTCTGACAAAGCGCGGTGAACCACAAAGGGATCACACAAGCCTATCGTGCGGACAAGCGGTACGGCACAACGGAAATAAACAAAATCGCATGCAAACAAAGACAATGAAAAAGATATATCCGACGGCTATCGCAACACACTAAACAAATATAAAAAACACACCAACAACATAAAGAACACGACGATATATCTATGAGACCGTCCCTGTCAAATAAAGTGAAATGGAGGAGAGTTCATATCTAATGCTTTGTGGAAGTACTTCATAGACCATGGAATTTTTTGATTCATCAATCAGACCCCAGATTCGGCGCAATTGCATCTAATCCTTCTTTGCAACGAGGATTTTCTACTAGAGTAAGAAATTATATGAAATATACCCAAGCTCTATAAGCCCATTACAAGAAATCTCTCTCTCGGTCAAATCTTAATCCGCAACCACCAAAAAGCAAGGCTTTGCAGTTGTATCCGCAGCCAAAAAAAATCCCACTGGATTTTGCTTGATGCCGCAGCCTCAAAATCTAAATCTATGCCGTAGCCTTCT
This sequence comes from Agapanthus africanus, assembly GCA_030015575.1. Lineage (NCBI taxonomy): Eukaryota > Viridiplantae > Streptophyta > Magnoliopsida > Asparagales > Amaryllidaceae > Agapanthus > Agapanthus africanus. The sequence continues at coordinate 582,072,076 of JASDDO010000016.1, forward strand.
TCAACTAAACTAAAAGTCTCCGTGGAATATTTTATTTGGCCTCAACCCTCTGTTTGAATTTTGTGGATAAAAATTCTTAGGGTTCTAATAATTAATTAATATATATAGGCATCAACTTCTGATCACGAGCTATTGGGCGTCTGTTCGATTGCCTATTAGGCCTATATTAAATAATATATACAGCGTTAGAGATTAATATATATGTTCATGAGATAGCCTGAGAGATAAGATTAGAATTTTGATTAATCTAAATTCTACCCCAAACTATGAAACCCACTACGCGCACTGTACGTATTCACCCTACGGCACTATCTTGGGCTCTTGATCTTAGATTCTGAATTTGCAATCATTTTCAACAATGTAACATTTTCAAAAATATAAAATATTAATTTTGGGAATTTTTATAATTTAATATTATTTTATTGATTATTTTAATATTAAATGCAAATAAATAGGAAAAATGTTAGAAAAATTATGAAAAATTTTGGAAAATTCTAAAATAGGATAAGTTAGTGGATTATGACATTTTTAAGTTTTTGTGATTAGTTTGACACTAATTTAGTGCTAATCGCGATTAAAATCGCTAATCGGGTTTTTTGGCAATTTTGTGCAAAACTTGCACATACCACTTTTTTCTACACTTGTGCATTTTCTAGCCATGGTTTTCTTTTGGGATTACTATTGATGTGAGAAGGTTTGGATTCTAAAAGAAAAGGAAAAGAAAAGAAAATGTAATGATGAGGGTATGTGAGAGAGAGAGAGGTGGACCTTTGACTATAACCCTTAGCTTTTTCCCCTCTCATTTTCTTCCCCTCTCCCATTGTTGCTGCTGCTGCTGCCTAGCCCCTTTCCCTCCCCTCTTCAACTCCTCATATCATCTCTAAAAACACCCCAAAACCTCACACTCATTTCATTAAAATTGTGCAAAATCCCTAGATCTACACATGGAGCTAAAGAAGCAAGGATTTTGGCCACTAGGGGCAACTCAAGAATTTTCTTGAGTTGCTAATGGAGGTAATTACTGAACCATTAGCTTAATTATAGCCTTTCCTTTAAACCCATGTTAGGATTTAATCGATATTGTGTGATATTATGGACTTGGTGAAAACCTAGTTAGGGTTTGAGGGAAATTGGTGTTGTATTATGAAATTGAGCTCAGTAAAGATTTTACCAACACCCTAGTGTTTGAATTGGAACCCAAAACCTGAAGTTTGAACCAGAACACGGATTTTAGAAACCAATATCGGGGAAAAACTGGAATCTGTCACTGTTAATTAGAATCTGCTAACACCCCGAGAACCCTAAAATAATATTGAGTGGAAATTGAGATGTGCAGGCACCATAGAGGCAACACCCAAAACCCTAGCTCCCCACTCCACCTTGAGGCCGCCAAAATCTCCTTTCTGGCCGCAATTTGCGGCCAGACCAGTGAGGAATCGCCTCGTTTTCTGTGCATAGCCCCAATTCCTCAATTCTTGGCCCTGGGTACTTCTAGTTTTGACAGATTCTTTCTAGGGAAAAATCTGGGACATAAATCCTAAGTTGCCATTTTGGTTTCGTGTTTTCGTATTTCGTATTTTTGATTCTGAAATTGTGGACTGTGTTTTGCCTCGACTATTTGTCGTTTATACGACGATATGGAGGATTTGTTGATGGTTTTGAAGGCGTGCCATAGGTTCTCACCTATAGGCCCCCTTACCGTATCGTTTTGGATTTCATGCGCCGTTTTAGTTTGGATTTGGTTTTAATGCGCATATACGATATTTGATGTGTAGGTACCCATGAAGACTTCGGGACGACAAGCAATTGCGTGGTGACGTCCGCAAATGTTGATGCAAGGTGAGTAGATTATATCTACAGGGGGAAGTCGGGTGGATGGCGTATAGCACCCCCGCAGTCCGTAGATAGATTACTTTGAAGTTTATTGTGTTATTAGGTGTATTTTGGATAGTGTAGGGTTAGGAGTGACTAGAGTAGTTCATAGTCGCGAACCCCAGGATAGAATTACACCTATACACACACCCTTGCTTATCACTTATTCTTGCACTGTGATTGATGATATGGGATGACTTTGGAGATGAGTCAATGATGTGGGCTTGGTGCCGCGAGATCGGTGATTTGATACGATTCATATGTGGAATATGACTTGTGACTCTTGCGGGCTTGGGATATGTGTTTACCCCCGCATGCATACTTCATTGATGGTATCGATTTTGTATTAGACATAGAGTAGTACCCCAGACTTTATGATCTGATGATAGTGATACCTGTTATGTGACGAAATAGTGAGATGTTGACCTGTACCCAGCTTTTGGGGATGTCGTACGATGATTCACCGTACGAGCCGATATTGATGATAGATCCGCGCTCATAAATCGAGGATATCTTACGATATGACATTGAGGCGGGATCACCGACTATATATCTATATGTATATACATTGACTCAGATTTAGGTGGTTTCCACACCTACCCCTCCTGATTGACCGGATACTTAGATGTAGTTTGCATAGTAGATACTTCACTGTGATGTTGACTATTCCCGAGTCTTGCTCATTTCAAATGGCAAGCCGCGTTACTGTTCATTTACTATTCACTCTACAGCTCGCATTGCATTGCATGCTTATATGTTATTGATTCATATTCCTTGTGTATATGCCTTTACAAAGTTCCATGCTTATATTAGTGTTTCATATAGCATGTATTATAATTCATGGATTTCGCACTGTGATATGATTGCATATGATGATTCTGGATTATTTTACTCCTGAGTATATATATATATATTAGTGGTATGGGACGCTGGTATATATATATATATACGCATACTTAATATTTTATCATGATGATCTTTGGATGGGAGCCTATGTGCTCGAAGCCTATGAGCTCGATGTGATGGGAGCCTATGTGCTCGGAGCCTATGAGCTCGATGTGAGAGGAGCCTATGTGCTCGGAGCCTATGAGCTCGATTGGAGAGGAGCCTATGTATTCGGGGCCTTTATGGTAGATGGTATATTACACTTCCCCTACCCCCTATTTATTGTATATGCATTGCATACATGATGCTTATTGTCAGTGGGTGACGGGTGGACGGGTTCCACATATACATACAGACATGGATTTGTACTGATCATACTTTATTGTATATATAACAGGGTATGAGGGCGCTGTTATATATACCCTTACACCAATATTAGTGGTATGGGACGCTAATATATGTGTATTGATATCTTTGATACTTCATCATTTTTACTTCATGCAGACATACCTTATACTGATGACATGTTATCACCTGAATATCTGGCACTACATACATGATTAGATGTTACCCTGCCACCTTATTACACTCAGATGTACTTTTGTGGATTATATTACTGATCGTTGACTTAGGTTTATGTCTTGCATTCGATTTCTGCTTGTAGATATTTCTATTCACGAGTTGGCAACTCACCCCCGTTGTGCCACAGTTCTTGCAGGTTCTGCCGTACAGGTTCTATTGCGGCATTTCTGGCACACTTCTTTCTTGCGGGTGATTTGCTTTCGGTAGGTGGATTCTTTCGCATCAAGAATCACCATTGTATTCATTTTATTTCATTGTATCTAGAAATTGTCCATCAACCAAAACTTGTATATTCTTTCAGACTTAGAGACAGTGTTGTATTATTTCGACCTTAGAGTCGCGCTTAGTAGTATTGCGGTTTTCTTATTGCTTTTGAGTTTTCTTTGGATTTGATCCTCGCCACTTGGCGTTGTATATTGTTGTTGCATGTGTGGTTGTGACCGTCGATTGACGAAGAGCTAGCTCCCGCTTGGGGATGCCTTTATCATTGCATATATATTGTTATCCTTGTTGTACCCCATTCGGGGCCGGTTTTACAAAAGAAACTCTACCGAAATTTTTAGAAAAGACTTACTGTTTTTAAAACGTACATTCGGCTTAGTTATTTAAAAACCTTGATTTCAAACATGTTTTTTCTTCATTTCTTTAAACCGGTTTTCTTTACTTATTCTTAAAAAGGGTTTTAGATTTCTGGGCTTTTGGCTTACTTGGATCAGATGGAGTCCTACAGGCTTCATATGGTTCAAGGGCCAGTCACATGCTCTTTCGGGTCGTGACAAACAATCTCCATCTTGATTCAAATTCATCACAATATGACACTTTCTCAATCCTTGGATTTCTGTTCTCGTCGCGGTTTGTTCTTAACAATCAACTAGGCATGATATGAACTTGGACCGGAACCATCTCAGAAACACGTCCGCTGGATTCTCTAGAATACCGACTTTAGTAAGAGATATTGCTTTCTTCTCAGCCTTAAAGAAGAACACTCTCGTCACTTGTGGAAATCCCAAACCGAACATTCTCCGCAAATAAATGGTCCCCGTAACTGTCTTCAAGACGATTACCAAACTTGCCTTTGATGTTGATTTCGCGATACTTGGCTGAAGCGTCGATCTACCTGGCAATGCATCTGTGCTCAACATGACGCGTTGTCGATCTCCATTTGCCCATATCACTATACCCTATCACAATGCTCCCATCAAGACTATCTCTGCTGAATGACAAACCAAACTCTTCACTATCTGAAGATGCGTTGCACAGCCTGCTAATGCTCTCCGCTAATAGTCAAGTATCTGCTAATTGCTCCAGCTGTCTGTGCAATACTCGGTCGTGTGCATTCCACACCAAACTCTTTACTCGCATATGATACTAAAGACAAATGATTTGCATCTGACCCTATTGATAATATCGTCGTAAGCCTGAAGTGCGTCTCTAAGCGAGAAGACACGGGCTAAATCTCCTCTTTTCCATACCAAGTTAGAATCCGCTCGATACACTGCTGCAACCGACGCAACTCCTCATCAATGACACTATCCATGCCACAAATCAAACGTGCAGTCAGTCTGTTGAACTTCCGATTCTCTTGCCTCGGAGACTCGTCCCTAACCACTCCTGTGCACCGAACTATCCTTGACCTTTGCACCACTGGCTCTACTGGACTCTTCACCTGAATCGAAGTAACGAACATCCCATCTCTCATAATCTTGACTGGAGCCTCGAACATCATCTGGCTCGGTGGCCCTATTCTCTACTCACCATCTGATTGAGTCTGTCTTTTCCGAGACATCGCGGACTCAACGAATATCAAATGTCTCTTGATTACTCCATCCTTAGTACCAGGACACCACGATTTGTACCTTTTTGCTCTGCATCTAAAATCACGAAACTTTGAGTAATTTCCGGCCTCTCCAGTTCATAACTCCTCTTGAATTCTTATATATACCGCCATCGATGGTAACCGATTGATGAGATACTCGGGAGTAGATTGATCTCCAGCCCGAAATTTCCTCGGAAAACCAGCCGTGATGTAACACCCTAGCACGATCGTACGATATTAATTAGTATTTTTAAATTTTGTTTATTTATTATTCGGGTTGTGATTGGTTTAAACAGTCGAAATGTTTATTCGACCCGAACCGCATGTGTGAAACCCGTTATAGTGCCAGATTATATTTTATGAATATTATCTGTAAACTAAATCTTTATGAATCCAAAATAACATATATATTATTTAAAATACATACATATATTTTCCGGTAGCCATACATTAGGGATATTTACATATATTAATCATCAGTATGTTTTATCTCATTTAAACATCTCATGATATTATATTGACATTTATCTATTGCGGGTAAATTTTAAACACCCTGGATACCAGATATATATTGGTTTATAATATATTATTTTACCGTTAGATTATGGTTAAATGGGCTATGTATGTATATATTATTTTTCAATATATATTTTCAGTGAGATTTTGGTAGAGACGGATCGAAGATTTGTATTATCTTTTATATACTATTAGTTATATGTTAAACTATAAAATATAATATACATATACTATATATATATATATATATGAGAATAATGGAGAAAAGATGCCATAGGAGGGAATTTCCTCCTATGGCGTCGAAAAAATACCCCCTCCACCAATTTTTCCGACGATCGGCCCCCATCATCTTCATCGTCATCATTTAAGATGTGAGTACACCAAATTTCATGTGATTCTACAACTTTTTCACCGTTGATTTAGCAATGTAAAAAGTTCTATTGTCGGTAAACCGTTAATTTTGAACCCACTAAATCAACGGTGAAAAGGTTGTAGAATCACATGAAATTTGGTGTACCCACATCTTAAATGATGACGATGAAGATGATGGGGGCCGATCGTCGGAAAAATTGGTGGAGGGGGTATTTTTTTGACGCCATAGGAGGGAATTCCCTCCTATGGCCTCTTTCCTCCATTAATCTCATATATATATATATATATATATATATATATATATATATATATATATATATTAACTTATATTTTTTTCTTTTTTAAAATCTTACTCTCTCTTTCTCCGGGTCTCTTTCTCTCGCTCTCTCTTTTATCACGTCCCCGGCCTCTCATCTCGCCGCCGTCGCCTCCATCACCGATCACCTTCCTTCTTCCTCCTTTCGTTGCCCTTGTCGCCACCACCTCCATCTCCTTCTCCCTCGTCATCGATCCCGAACCCAGTCCCAACTCCATCACCCATGTCGCTGCCTTTCCCCGTCACCCATCACCAACACCATCGTCGACATCCTCATCCCGAACACCACCCTTGCCACTTCGTCTTCGTCCTCCGTCACGATCCTCTTGCCTTCACTCGACCCAATCACCAAAGCCCAGAAACCAACCCCGATCACCTTCAAAACCGATCGCATGCGCCTTCTCATCTCGCCGTCGACTTCCTCCCAACTTCGAGCACTCTATTGACCTAGCATACCCATTGCCAACCTCCTTCCTCAAAACCCATCGCCTCCATCTCCTTCGACCCTCAACTCCGGACATCGACTCCACCGCCGGCGCCTCCTAACCCCAGTCGTCATCTCCTTCATCGCATCCATCGCCGACTCTACCACAACAGTAACCCATCACCTTCGGTTGCAACTTGTTAAACCCGAGAACCCTATATCCGGCCTCAAATCCCACCGAGCATCCTCAAGACGACAACGGAACCCAGCCAATCCCAGCGTCGACATCGTCTTTTGCTCTCAAACATCGACAGCCCTTCACTGTGCAACCGAGATCTCTGAGCCTAGCAAGTCGGAGTTGTGTCGTATTTGCCGTCGTTCGGTGTTCGTCATATTCGTATCCATATTCGTCACGACCGAGGTAAGTTTATAACTTGCTACATGCTAGTTTACGTATATTTATATCTATAGTGTCGTAGTTTATTATTAACCTACAGTTTTATCTATAAATAATCCGTATTTCATTACTTAGTTAATACTAACATATTTATAATTACAGTTTATAAAGTTATGTAAAATTACAGCTATAACTAGAACTTATACGAACTATTCTAGTTTGGTTAATCAAATGTAGGAATTAATATGTTTATTTATTTCGTTACTCTATTTACAGCACCGGGATAACCGTTTTTCATCACGATCTGTTTACATGATAATGTTACAATAAACACTTTATATAAATTAATATATTACATTGACATGCATATAACCGGTTATCTTGTTAGTGATATTGCTATCTTGCTTGTACCTGCTCACTCGTGATATTTACCGTTGCTAACATTCCTGACTTGTTGTCATGATGGGGGCGATCTGTTGTTTAGATAGATATAGCATGTATCAGCCTGTCCTGTGTTGGTATTAGGTAGATATTATTAATACCTGACTTGTAAAACGAAACCTGGGAAAATGGGGGAAATCAAAAGTGTAACTGAAATGTAACTTAAAAGGGTATTACTTGATCCGCGGTTCCGGGAGGCAACGGACCAGAATCATTCGTGATTCTTAGTACTTGATCCGTAGTTCCGGAGGGTAACAGAACAGAATCATTCTTGATTCATACATCTTGATCCGTGGTTCCGGGGGTAACGGGATATATACTTTTGAGTTACATGGAGGAGTATATTCATTGGTTTCAAATACCTATAGGATAGAGAGCTAGAAACACAGACTTTAGGATACACGTGACATACCTATAGCAAGCCATATAACACCTGTGATTGTTTATACACATGCCTTATTTTGCACGTGACATCTTATATAGCATATTATTCAATTTATTGTTATACTGTAATATTTATGACGCACTGACGTCTGGGTTTTGTATGGCCCAATACCTTTAACCTTATCGTAGGAAGATCAAGATTACTTTGAAAAGCAGGCTGAGCAGTGAAGAGTTTTCTGCTAATTTAGTTTAGTGATGTTTTAGATTTATTTTCTAGTTACGGTTTTAACATGGTGATCCCATAAGGGACGAGATTAGGATATTATTTCTTGTTGGATCTTTATTTGTTTCCGTTATCTCTCATGGTTATTTATTGCGGCAGTTGAATATGTAAGAGTTAGACATTTATTTACTGTTCTTGAAATCTGGTTGATAACCGTAATGTGACTATGGAAAGATGTTTTCTCACCATAGATAGCATGGTTGTCTTTGTCATGTATCGTATATTTTGGGAAGCGGGGCGTGACACGTAAGCCGTAAAGTTCTGCTCTTCCCAACTGTCCGAACCATCCGCTCTGCAATGCCATCTAACCGAGTATCTCTCAATGTGGTGTATTGATGCATGATCCTTTCCAGCCTGTACAATCCTGCGAACCGTTGTGATGCGAAACCCCCGCCTAATTCGAACCAAAGAATCTCTACGAGCTTTCCGGACTGCTTTTGATAGAATCGATTAGTAAGAGATTTCTTCATGTAAAAGGGCTCCAATTTGTTCCACAATCCCGCCGCCGTTGTCTTTTGCACCACTTCGCAAAGAACCTTATCGGTCATTGAAAGTTGTATCGAACTGTGAGTTGTCTTCCATCTCTTCAATCTCAACTGCCGTGGTCATCATCGGAATACTGTCTTTCGCAAAGACAATCTTGTGTACATCCTGTTGAGTTAGCACCGCTGTCATTTTTAATCTCCATAGACTAATATTATTGCGTCCATCGAATTTTTCGATCTTGCAACTTGCAAACGCCATATTCCCACTCAACTCCAAAACGCGAACTTAACGCTCTGATACCACTTGTTGTACCCCGATCTACTCTGACACGGTGCGGTGAACCACGAAGAGATCACACAAGTCTAGCGCATGAATAAGCGGTATGGCACAGCGGAAATAAAAAGAATCGCGTGCAAACAAATACAATGAAAGAAAATATTCGACGGCTATCATAACACACTAAACAAGTAGAAAAAACACACCAACAATATAAAGGACACCACTGTATACTCAAATTCGGCGCAACTGCATCTAATCCTGACTTCGCAAAGAGAACATTCCATTAAAGTAATTACATGAGATATACCCCAAGCTCTATAAGCCTGATACAAGAAATCTTTCTTGGCCAATCTTAGAGCCCGTTTGGGGGAGCGACGAGAGCCCGTTTGGGGGAGCGACGCTCTACACGGCGGCGAGCGTCGCTCACCGCGCCACCACTCCCTGTTCGGGGGAGCAGTCGTGCGGTTCCTACCGCTCGATTCGAGCGCTGGGAAAAACGACCCCCGGGAAACTTTTCCCACCGCATGGCGAGCGGTGGGAACGGCGTGTGGGCCTTCCCATTTAAAATCCAATCAATACCCCAATAACAAAACACGAGAATAAAACCATCCACCAAAAAAATTCACCCAAAGAAAGATGGAAAATCTTTTTGGTGCTCACCATGACTCTTGTTCTTGAGCTTCACCTCCTTGAATGGGCTTTCGTGGTCGATAGCCAGTTTGAAGAGAGAGAAAGAGGAGAGCTTTAGAGAGAAAAAGCTTAGAGAGAGAGCAGTTGGGGCATTGATGAGCTTGGTCGTTCTCATCCTTTATTTTTTTATATATTTAATTTCAATTGGATTATTATTTTTATTATAATTGTCTCCATTTATTTCTTTATGTCCTTTTCACATTATCTCTTTTTATTATAATTTTATTAAAATTAGATATGTTAATTTGGTAATTTACATTTAAAATCTTGGTTACAAAACCATGATTTATCTTCTGAACACCTCATACTTACAAAATCATGGTTTCACACCGTTCTCCCGAACACCTTAAAATATGGGTTGATTACAAAACAATAGTTTCACAACTATGGTTGTGAAACTATAGTTTTAAACCGCACATCCGAACGGAGCCTTAATCAATAGCCACCAAAAAGCAAGGCTTTGTAGTTGTAGCCGCAGGCAAAAAAAACCCCGATTTTGCTTGATGCCACAGCCTCCAAATCTATGCCACAGCCTTCTTCAACTAAAAGGCTCGTGGAATATTTTATTTGATTTCCTCCCTAAATAACCTTATTTAATTAATTAAATCTCTAAATAACCCTAAATCCAAAATAATTCCCAAAATGACTCTGGGCCTAGACAGTGTGGCCGTTGGGAGCCACGTCAGACCAAAAACACTATGCGGGTTGGCGTTTTTCTTTTCTTTGGAAACGCCATCTCACATAGCATTTTTGCCCCCACCCACCACGATGACGTTTTTCCTGCTTTAGGAGCCCCCACCCCCACGATAGCGTTTTAGGCCAACACGCTATCACAGATAACATTTTTGCCTAGAGCAAAATTTTCCACTTCTACTTCCCGTTTTGCCTAGAGCTTTCCTCAACTAAAATCTTTCAGGGGCCTCACTCTTTCCTTCAACTGAAGTCCTTCAGGGCCTCACTTCTACTTTCCAAGTGAGTTCATGCTTTTTGCCCTTGTCCCTGCCCCTGCCCCTGCCCCTGCCCCAGCTGCTTCTTTCCTTGGTGAATTAAATAGAATCCTTTTTTAGTTTAGATTCCAATTTTTCCCATGGACAGTTTATGATGCATTTTAATAACCGATAAACTCTAAAATACAACGGGCGGCATTTTCTTTGTAATTATTAATCTATTTTCATAAATAGATAATAATCTCCAATCCGGAGTAATACAAGCTACACTCGGCTCCAAAAAAATATATCACCTCGAAGTGTGAACCCACACAATAGAAAATATATCACATATAGTATAAACACACAACCACACAAACTAGATACTAAGAAAATATATTGTGGATACTACAAAGTTCATAAATAATACATTATATAACTTCAAATAAAATTATAGTATCTTCTCTTCCACTTCTGTGTGGGTTGCTGCGGTGGTCTTGCTACGTCATCATGAGTCACATGAGTCAACTGCGACACATAGACGATATCAAGACCGTGCTCCGCCGCCTCATACGTGCGTCTTCGGTAGGAAACACTGGGACCTGCCTGATCATCTGATCAATATGTGCCGCTAGTCATGGACGGGACCTGCTACCATCGTCTCAAGTCTGGGACCCTCACCCACCTCATGCATCACGTCTCAGCAATGTCCAATAGTAGCATGCACGAATTGTTTCAACGCGTCCGTCGCATCACTCCGTATAGTTTTCATTGCCATACGTACAAGCCTCTACATATGTCCTACCTGAAAAAACAATGTACATTTTTGTATAAACATTTTATAAATCGTACGGGATGATAATCCAACATTAAACAAACAACTGAAATAACATACCATCTTAATTTTCAAGAGAGCTATTGGCTGAAACAAAGAGATATCTCCTCCAATAATATATCGCTGTTCGGGCGTGACAACGTACAATCGAGTCCTCAGGATATACCAACTCATGTACTCGACACGGCGTGTAGGATCATACACGGGGATATTTGCTCTAATGACGAGAGCAAACCCGTCAAAGTCCCACTGATGTACATGTGGCATATGCTTGTGTCTCCAGTCCTCCTTGGACTTGCTTCGCGCATCTATCTTGTGCAACCCGTCTTCAAAAAACTTAATCGGGTGGAATGCCCTGGTGCAAACCGAACTAGTGCAGTATTCTGTTTGGATAGTAGTACTTGACAATCATGAAGTGTATGAGTGGTGCCGTGGTCAACCATAGCAAGTGATAGGGATAGGACATACATAGGTGGTAGAAGCGCGACACGCTCATCTCTGTAAGGTCGTCACGTCATAAACTCGTCCCGTAGCGTGTCCAGCTCCTCCCTATATGAGTCAAGACACTCGTGGGGGTTCATCCTCCATGTTAGCCGATCTGCCCACCGAACACCTGTAGGAGACCTCCGATCCTCTGGACCGTCGATGATCCATCTATCCGTGGAACACATGATCTCAGGGCGTCCAACGTGTAGTCTTTCCCACGCCTATATATGCAGGAACATAGAACATCCGGTCATCTGCGTCGTGCCATACGACGCACGACACAAGCCACGATATAGACATGTCAAGATTGCACTGTCCAGCTATATGATCCCACTGCATCTCTTGTCAGACTGACAATCAATGGTGGATACTACAGCGGCACCACATCTTCGAATGAATTCGGGAAGAGACCCCTGAACAAAGTCAAAATGTACGCACAGGCGTAACGCTCTATTTGATACGGATTAGAGTCCTCAATGGTGGTGTCGTGAAACTGATCATATAACCATGATAGCCGTAGACATGAACCACGAAGCTGACTCGCCGGCGGCATAATCCCCAAAAACTGATTGCATAATGTCGTTCTATCATGAACCGTCGTATCGATCACTGCGGACCGTCCACTGGAACTCCCAATAGTACACCGACGTCCTGTAGCGTTGGTGTCATCTCACCACCCAGAAAATAAAATGTGTCTTGGGCCTCCAATGCTCTATTAATGCTGTGAGTATAGCGTGATACTACTGCATACTGCCGGTGAGTCCGACTTCATACAATTCACACTCAATAAGTATATCAGCTATCTGTAGTATCATCGGCAAGTAATCGTGACTGCGGAACTCTATGTCGGATGCCTCCTCACCATTCCATACGGCTGTTGAACTATGCCATGTTTGTAAGGTCAAGATGTCGGTATCTGAGGATAGTAGGCTCATCGTGATCATTACGATGATCTTGGCCATCAGAAAATCGACCACCACGAAATCCACCACCACGTCCTCATACCATCGTACAAATCTGTAAAGTACAAAATAATAAGATATTAGAATATGACAAGCGATAAGAGATCTAACAAAAAAGTTTAGCAAGGTTACAATATTCATGATAACAATAAGTCGAGCAATATTACAATATTCATGATAACAAAAAAGTAAAGAGTATGCTACAATATCCATGATAACGAAAAGTAAACAACATAATAATCCGAGATAACAACATCCATAACACAATCCAAGCAACGCTATAATATCCAAAATAACATCCATAACACAATCTAAGCAATGCTAAATATCCAAGATAACAACACAATCTCCAAATCATCCATATTACTAAAATTTTCATACAAATTTTCAATCTATTTCAATACTCGTAATAATTTACATCAACACAAACACCACATCATAGAGCTCCACGACCATTCATTAACGCGACGGACCCGCTTCATCGCGTAATGGACACCTACGACTGTTGTGTCCATCTTGATGATATTTCGTGCATCGGTATTAACTGGATGTTTTACCTTGCCTCCCATCCATGTCCTTGCGAATGCGTGTCGACGGAGATCGATTTTTCTTGTATCTTCACAAAAATTCATTGGGAACATGTGCACCGGTATAGGTGCACCAATACTCCTTATCAGGGATCGGGAAAAAATTTAGTGCCCAAGTGGAGACCAAGCAAGTTATGGAATAGTGTGGGTCGATGAAGGTACGATAGTCAACAGTCCAAGATGCGCAAACTGTCATAACATGCAAGAAAGGGAGATGATATGTCTGCATTTTCCCACAAGAACTTCTTGAAAAGCCATGAAGATTAACTATCTGTGTTCTGCTATGTCTAAGCCAAACGCCTGTAAATAGGGCTTGTACACCGGGTCGGTTTGGACTCGTTACCCGTCCGAACCCGCCCGCATTTGACGAGTATAAAAGCCATTCGAAACCCGCCCGTATTTGACGGGCATAAAACCCGAACCCGCCCGCATTAGAATAGGGTGAGTTTTTAGATGTTACAAAACCCGCCCGAGCCTGAGCCCGTAACCGCTCACAACCCGACCTGTCTACAATCAATCCGAACCCGCATGCTTACTAGAAATATGAGCTATAGAAATGTTTATTACTTGAAAAGATTAAAAGCCTTGACCTATATAAATTTATATACCCTAATTTTTGTTTCTTATTTTCTCACTTTATTTATCTACTGCTTATTAGTTCTTTCAATTCTCTTTTGTTTTGTACTGCCACAATAATTCGGATTAATAATATTTGTTTCATCTTGCAACTTTAATATTGTATGGTGTTTCAGATGTGTTTAAATTTGCAGTTGAGGCTCTACAATATTTGCTTTTCTTTCATATTTTATATATAATAAATGATAAGTTTAATATACGAAACCTGTCCCAAACCGTGATAACCCACCGAATTAGGAAAACCCGAACCCGAGCCCGAAAACCGTCCGAACCCGTTTGGTGCGGGCTCGGGTTTATGTACCTATTATAGCGGGCTGGTTTAATGTGGATGGAAAACCTGTCCGTCCTAGCGGGTTCAGTTTTATTTTTGGTCCAAAACCCTCCCAACCCGACCCGCGCGCAACCCTACCTGTAAGACGCATACCGGTCTTAACCGAAAATAGTCCAGTGTTTTGATCGTATATCGTCACCTCATGACAATTAGCTTTTTCTCGCCAAATGTCTAACATTGCTTTAACCGTCGTAGCGAACATTTGACCTTCAGCAATATATTCCTGCGCTACACGATATCGCTCGGTAAAATAGCAATGCATCCGATGGAATGTAAACTGAACAATTACTGTGATTGGCAAATTATGTACTCCCTTCAAAACAGAGTTGAATATCTCTGAAAAATTCATAGTTATCATGCCATACCTACGGCCATCATCGAATGCTAGCCTATTTTCACGAGGTTTTTTTCTTGCCAAGCAATTATTTCAATATTCATCTTCTTAATCCTTGCAATTCCTCTATCATATTTCTTCTTTGATTCTCGGTGGTGGTTTTCTTTAGCCGGTTCATCATTCGCATGTTGCCAATTTTTTGTGAAGGTTTGATGCAAAGTGTTGCATACAATAACGGTGATAAGCAAATGGTTCGTTCTATCCATACATCGGCTCTTTCATAGTGTTAAGGATATCCGTGTGACGATATGATATAACACATAGCGGATGTCTCTGAGTTACGTGGACTCGTATGTTGTACATAAACCAATCCCAGCTATTTGTGTTCTTTGATTTGACTATAGCAAATGCAAGGGGAAATAACCGATCATTGACATCTGGAGCTACTGCTATTAAAAGTGTGCCTTTGTATTTTCCATACAGAAAAGTTCCATCAATGCTAATAACCGTCTGACTGTATTTGAAACTCTCGATTGACGGACTGAATGCCCATAATACCTTTTGGAACAGTTTTTTCCGGGATCAATAGTCGTTGTTTGCAACTGAACAACAGTTTGCGGGTTAGCAGCCTTCAATGCTATCATGAACTTAGGCAGTTCAGCATATGACGTTGTGAAGTCCCCGAACAATATTTTCAACGCTCTACATTTTGCCCACCAAGCCTTCTTATAGCTTATACATAATTGTACATGATTTTTATGGTCTGAACAATGGCTTGAGGCGTGGTATTCAAATTCGCTTTCACAATATCAACAATTATTTTTGCCACAAAACGTGAGTCAATCTACAAGTGATCCCGGTTTACAATTGGATTGACACAAGTGTTAGCCTCTTTGAGTGTTTTGATCATGAATGGCTTGTCAGTATTGTGTCTAGACGCGTGGAGAGCCCATGAACAACCTTCACCGATCTTGCACACAACCCGCTACATCAATGTGCTTGCCTTTGCAACTGAATATTGGTGATGGTTTTTAACGGAATACATCGCCACTGCATGTTTAAGATCCGACTTGCTTTGAAACCGTTGTCCTTTGAACAACTTCGAACCACTTCCTCCGGCAGCATTCAGCTCGTCAAAATTGTTGACTGTCGCATTTTCAATCCAATATGTAGAGTAAACTTAGGGGCCATCGCATTTTGATAGGTCAACTGTCATATCTCCTGCCTAATTGGATCGTCTTCATCATCATCATCCCATATGTTGTCCACATCCTCATTTTCATTCTCGAATATCAATTCATTGTTCATTTGGGCAAATGCAAATAATTGAGTAGGATCCTCATTCGGGGGGAAAATTGTAAACACGCCACGAGTAGCATGTTCACCAAGCGATAAGAGATTCGGTGGATGTATTTCATACTGTGACAAGCCATGAGGCTCACTTTGCGAAGCTTCAACTGTTAGCTGGACTTCATTCTGTGACGGGAAATTAGGCCTACTTATCGGGATTTCACTTGCATGTGGGACTTCGTTATGCGGAGGGAAGACGAACTGCGACGATAGTTGATCGTCATGGAGCTGGTGTTGTCCAATATAGAATTCCAAAGCACTCTAAGGCGTATTCGAGGATGATGCATACTTGATCATCGATCGTAGTGAATTATTATCTACAATACTCACAAACTTGATCCCCTGCCAATATCATATCGTGCTTGGATTGTCACAAGATATCGTGCCCTGTCCACTCTTAATTTATCATAAATTGCCACTAAGAATTTATCCATCGATGTTTGATGATGGATCCAAACTTAGTTGCATATGGTATGACCCTCGTACATAACCCTATAAGAATCGGTGTTCACAATCCATCCACCAAAATACAACCAACATAGAACATACGAGCTTATCGTTTACCCTACAATATAACAAACGTCTTCAGACATCAAGTAAATCTAGTAAAATATAACTGGGGAAAGTCTCAAACAATAAGATATCATAAGATAGTAAAATATAATTAAAAAAACTAATATACCAAGGACGCATCTATTTTTTGTTAATCACCCTTAACGAAATTTGGGGGAAATCAACACCCCCAACAAATCCTAAATCGATAAAAAAAAATTTGGGTGAAATCAACACCATCAACAAAATAAAGCAACAAAAAATGATCTTTAGCATAACATCTAAACCCCAAATCGAACGAAAATCATAAAAGAATATCATCCGAAACCCTAAATTTTTTTAGAGAGCCGAGAGGTAAAGAATAAATAGAGCTTAGAATCTTACCCTGGCATTTGAAAACTCCAAAGATGAGACCAATCAAAGAGAGAGAGGGGAGGGAGGAGAGCCGATCGAACGAAGGAGGTCCACAGCCCTTTTTTCCTGAGATTTTTGGAGAGGTGAAGAGTGAGGAGAGAGTCTCAAGCTATTAAGTAGTGGGAGTGGATGGTACCCTTTTCGCTGCTTGGAGGAGCGATTTCCTCTATGAGGAAAACACTACTTGAAGTAGCGTTTTCTTCATCGAGGAAACCCTACTACTAGTAGCGTTTCCCTACCACTCCAACACTTCCTTATATGCCCGTTTTCGAAAATGTGGGGGCTCTGTCCAAATTGAAGACGCTATCTGGGATAGCGTTTTCCAGAAAACTAGATAGCGTTTTTAGGTGACATGGCATCTAAATTCCATGTTGTCTAGGCCCAGAATCATTTTGAGAATTAATTTCATGCAGGGGTTATTTAGGGATTTAAATCCCTAAATAACCCCAAAATCGCCTCCCAAGTCAACACCAAATGGAAATCATTTTATTTGGCCTCAACCCTCTGTTTGAATTTTGTGGGTAAAAATTCTTAGGGTTCTAATAATTAATTAATGTATTTAGGCATCAACTTCTGCTCACTAGATCAAATCTCTGCTGCTATTGGGCTTCTGTTGGATTTCCTATTAGGCCTAGGATTCATGTATATTAACTAATATATAGAGAGAGATTAATATATATCTTCATGAGATGGCCTTAGAGATAAGATTAGAATTAAGATTAATCTAAATCCTACTCTGACTATGAAACCCACTACGTGCAGTGCACGTAGTGGCTCTTGGGCACTATCTTGGGCACCGAATTTGCAATCATTTCCAACAGCATGCTCATCTGGAGTTTGCCAAGTTTATTATCTCGAAAGCTCAAATTCTTGAGGTAATGACTCATGTTTGCGAATCTGACCAGGGAACGAAATGGGTGAATACTCAAAGGGAACGCCTGTGCCTTCAAAATAGTGCCCCATCAACTCCGAGTTGTTTTTGATTAAGGTTCCAATACGAATATATGGAAGAAAATTTATCTCGATAGAATTAGGATTCATCTGGCTGAAAATTGTTATTTGGCTATTGGTATCCTTCATCAATTGCAGTCTAGTTTGCTAATTATAGAGTTCTAGTAAGGGTTTATTCTTAATTAGCATTAGTGTTATACCCTTTTCTATATCTTTTATATTTGTTTTAGTTAGATTTCAGAACCCCCCCTCTTTTTCACCGTTGATTTAGTGGGTGCAAAGCTAACGGTTTACCGACAATAGAATCTTTTACATTGTTGATCCAACGGTGAAAAAGTGGTGGAATCACTTGATATTTGTTGTATCACATCCTCGTTCCTTCATTATATATATATATATATATATATATATATATATAGTTATTTTAACTAAATATGTTGAAAGTTGAACAATACGTTTTTGCATTTTTGTTTCTTCGTGAGTAATAATATATGATAAGAAATTCTGGCTGCTTTGAATAACAAATGGACACATCATTGTTGCTGTTTTTCCCCTGAATGGACGCAAATTGTTGTTACTTATTTCTAAGATGTAAGTCCCCACTTGACTTCTGATTAATTATAAAACTACACTTGACTTTCAGCCTTGGTCCAATTCAACCTTTCGATTTATGGTCAAAAAATCTGCGTCAGCTCTCTGCTTCATTATATTTCTCATTTTTTCAATAAAATTCCTTAATTATGGTCAAAAGATTTAGTTGATCTTTAGGTCGGATTGTAATTTGCAAGTATCTTTTTGTGTTTGATATGTCGGAGGAGACAATAACTGAGAGCAGCTAGAATTGCAGTTTTGTAAAGCAATTATGTATGGTCTTCAACAAGCGAGGTCTTATTTTGAGGCTGATAACAAATTATGTAGTTTTTCTTTTTATTACCATTATTATTTTCTTTACTGGTGTTTCTGCTATTTAAGCAAGTATTGGTGCCTTCCTTTGCTTATCGCTATCGTTTTTTGCTTAAGCCGATTTTTTTTCTGGCAGCTTGGTTTTTTATGATTGTTTGCCTTCTGCATTGTTTCTATAGGCTTGTTGAAAACTTGAAATAATATATATTTTGAGCTATAATGTCGTATTCCATGTAATGCATTGTTATTTGGATCCAATTTGTTTGTTATCGTGTTTTTTGATTATGTGGAGCTGGGACTGGGAGTCCTCCGATTACACATTAAAACCCCAAATCCCCTGTTTTTCACCCACGTCAAAGGGGAAGCTGGCCATATGAGTTTGGTGATGAAAGAGAAAAATAATATGAATTCCATCAAGTTGTTCTGCATCCTTATTTTTGGTGTGTTACATCTGGCACATTGAATCCTTGGTTTTGATCATTGCAAAATGCTAATAAAAACAAAAAATCTAGTGCAAATCATGTTATATTTGATAGCATGCTGAATTAATCTGACGAACTAAAAAGAGATCGATTTTAATATACCAGTTTTAAACGAGGATTTACAATAAAAAAAACCTGTACCTATTATTATTAGGCTATATTATAGGAAACTTCCCACACTTTTAAGAACTTGCAGCCTGCTCTCCGAGTTCAACTTTTGTTGATTTCCCCCCATCCAAAACGATTCTTTTAGTCCAAAATATCTGTACTAGAGGAAAACAGTAGAGAAAAGGAAGAAAAAGAAAAAATTCCTCTTCCTTGTATCCCTATCTCAGGGTCGCCCTTTCTCCGGCGAAAGACTCTCAATCCAATGTTGTCCAATCAAAAACAGAAGATTGTAGCTTACCTTTTTCTCTCTCTTCCCGTTATGTGCGTATGTTTTGTCCAAAATGTTAATTTTTTGAGTAAATTGTTGAAAAGCCCCTGATAAAAAAAAAGTGTCAAAAAGTCCTTGGGCTTTTTTATCATGTGAAAAAATTCATAGGCACATCACTTATTCCATGCAATATAAAAAGCTATATGTATTTTAATATATCCTAAGAATGCTCTTAAAGATCCATATGCCCAAGTATAACTTGACAGCTGCAGTTTTTTGGTTTTTTTATTATTTTCAGTTGCTTGGAATTTCTATCAGGTTGTCTGTAACTTTTGTCATGAATTGTGTTTTGTTAATTTTTTTTTAAAGGACTGAACATTAAATGCTCTAACATAATCATTTTCCTTCCAAATTCATCACTTTTCTTCTAAAAAACCTATGTTACCAACAGAACAAGTATTATTCAATTCATTTTCTCCATTATCCATTATCTGCTCTCATTTACTCCACTTTCATTTACTACAAAATGGTGAAATATGAAGATCATATGGTTAGGAGGATAATCGAAAATGTCTATGTAAATATGGTTTGTATCTATCAAGTAATGAACAAGAAGGTTATTCATATGCAAGCATCTGTTGATACCCTGGCCATTATGAGCAGGTTTGTTTTTATTTGACTTGATTTTTGTTTAGAAGAATATATACAAAACGGTTGCCCGCAACTTGTAAGCAGTTGCATGTAACTTGTAAATAGTTGCCTCTAATATCTAAGCACTTGCTTTTAACTTCTAATCGCTTGCCTCTAATCTCTAAACAGCTGCATGTAACTTGTATGAATTTGTCTGTAAATTCTAAGCAGTTGCATGCAATTTCTAATCAGTTGCATGTAACTTTTAATCAGTTCCATGTAACTTCTAAAAAATTTATCTGTAATTTCTAAACAGTACCGGTAATATATAATAAGTTGCGTGTATCTAATAAGTTGCATGTACCATCTTATAAGTTATCTATAATTTCTAATAATTTGCATGCAACATCTATTAAAGTTGCATGTAACATCAATTTATGTGTTTGTTGAATGCAGGTATGGTAATGTTATATCCAATGTTACTGAATTATATAATAACATGTGAGGCCCGCACTTTTCTTATTATTCAAATGGTGGACCACATAAGGATATGTTTGATGGATCGTTTCAATAGTCGACGAAAAAAATCCGAAGCGTGGAATGGAGTGTTGTATCCGAAATCGGAGGAAATTCTCGAAAAAAAATGTGGTCGTCGCTAGAGTTTTTTCTGTTCATCAAGCTGATACGGAGCATTATGAGGTGTTTAACATTAAAACTAATGTGTCGGCTCGATCATGTACATGCCGAGAATGGGATGCTGCTAGGATCCATTGTAGGTATATTTGGGCCGTTATCAATTTCTTGATGCAATCAATGTATAACTACCGTGACCCTTTCTTGACGATCGAATATTTCATAGATAGTTACGGAAATATAATTTACCCGATATCTACATTTGACAAGTCAACGGTTACGGGAGAGAACATTGAGATCCAGCTTCTTTTGATAAGAAAACGGCCAGTAAAGCTCCCTATAAGGCGCATAAACAATATGAGTGTTCAAAAGAGAAAGATAAATTGTGATAGGTGTAGCATTGAGGGTCACAATAGAGCGACATGTCCTATCGATTATGTGTAAAGTAGCTACTTGTTGACTGTTTGGTATTTTGTTTTATGTTTATGTATCCACCGTTAAGTTTCTTGGACCTTTTGTACTAAAACATTATGATATTCGTTATAATTTTGGTGTAAAATTTTCTATTGGTTAAGTATGTATCTGAATGAAATTTAAAACTTTTTTATGAATCTCTTTATTTGTAGTTGCCTGTAACATCTAGACACTTGCTTGTAACTTCTGATAAGTTATCTGTAATTTTTAAGCAGTTGCATGCAACTTCTAATCAGTTGCATGTGACTTCTATATTTTACTTTTAATTTCTAATCACATGTCTGTAATTTGTAATAAGTTGCCTGTAAGTTGTAAGCACTAACCTATGACTTCTGATAAGTTGCATGTAACCTGTAAGTAGTTGTCTGTAACTTTTAATTAGTTGCTTGTAACTTATATGCGCTTGTCTTTAATTTCTAATCACTTACCTGTAATTTATAATTAGTTGCATGTAATTTGTAAGCATTTGTCTGTAAGTTTTAATTAGTTGCGTATGACTTCTATGCACTTGCTTGTAACTTTTAATTGTTGCCTGTAACTTATAAGCACTTGTCTGTAACTTCTGATAAGTTGCATGTAATTTGTAAGCAGTTACTTGTAACTTATAATTAGTTGCATGTGATTTCTATGCACTTGTCTTTAATTTCTAACCACTTGTCTGCAAGTTCTAATATGTTGCATGTAACTTGTAAACACCTGCCTGTAATTTCTGATAAGTTGTCAGTAATCTCTAGGCACTTGCTTCTAATTTCTAATTACTTGCATGCAACTTCTAAGAAAAAAATTTAGCGCTTAGCTTCTTGGGGTATCCAGGCCTTCCATACCTCCAACATTGGCTATATATAACTGATAAGTTCAACAAAAATATCATTCATATCACAACATCGGCTAACATCGGTTACGTAAAATAGATAATATCAACAAAAATATTATTTGTATCACAACTTCAGCCAATATCGTCGATATTAAAGTAAATATGTCAATATTTTTTTACATTAATTAGACAAATCAATAATATATAAGCAATTTGTCATCCTCACTCAAAATAAGTAATAATATCGGTCAAATACAAATAGATGAATACATGTACGACTAACAAATAGTTCAAATTCCGGCCAAACAAAAAACTGAAACTATATCAAGCCATTTCTTTCTTGTTCGCCAATAGAATTTGTGCCGTAAGTATCGGCTGCCACTGCATCGACCATTTTCCCTCTAGGGCATCCAGAATTCACCGACCCTCGATCAATGCCTTCATGAATAAGTAGACGAACACACCGCAATCAGAACTGTTAAACAACAACGTTAACAAACGCATATTGTTATAATGCTTAACAATCAGAAATGTTAAAACAAAACATTTAAATAAAGGAAATATTGCTTACGAATTCTTTTGTATCGGGTAAGAGACACTAGTAAAGTGAAATGCATTAAAATCCCCATGCTTGTCGAATTTCTTTGTCTTAAAATTGATTAGGTACCGCAAATATAGCCTAACACCTTCCTCAGGTCACGCATAGGTGAAGAATGATGTCGCAATTCCAACATGTAGTTAAATTGAGATTTTGATGTGCTCCAAGAAAAGCAGATGCATGATCGTTTACAAAAAAATGACTCGTTATTTTAAATTATAATCCCCATCGGATTCATTCTCACAGATGTCCTTTTGTTTGTTTGTTTGTCTGTTTTCTTCTTTTTTCCTTGGAGGAGGGGGAGGGGGTATTCGGAGGCGGGAGGGGGTTCCTCATCTGATGAAAGATAAGAGAAGACTTCATAAGTATGCTATTCATGGTCGACGACGACGACAACAACAACAACTCAGCCTTTTATCCCAAGCATATGGGGTAGGCTACATGAACCAACATGAGAATCACGCCGGGTCCAGCACATGAATCCTCCGCCTTCACTCACTCCTATCAAACAATATACTTTCATTGAGGCATTTGGCAACCATATCGTTTCGTATCACCTCCATCCATGTTTTCTTCGGTCTCCCTTTTGCCCTTTTGACATTGCTCATATCGAGAGTATCTATTCGTCGAACCGGTGCTTTCATAGGTCTGCGTCGCACATGACCAAACCATCTTAGCCGGTTTTCCCGCATCTCCTCCACCACAGGTGCTACACCAACTTTTGCACGAATATCCTCATTTCGTACCTTATTTTTTCTAGTGTTACCGCACATCCAACGAAGCATGCGTATCTCCGCTATGTGCATCTTCTGTGTAAGATGCTTCTTAGGAGCCCAGCATTCTGTATCATATAATAAGGCAGGCCGAATAGCGCTCCGATAAAACTTCCCTTTCAATTTTAACGAAAAGTTGCGATCAGACAAAATCCCTATTGCACTCCTCCATTTCAACCAACCAGCTTGGATCCTTTGATTAACATCAATATCGATCTTCCCATCCTTTCGGATGATGGAACCTAGATATCTTAACTGATCGCTCGGTGATATTTCTTGCCCTTCCAATGTTATACCAATATGGTTTTGACTTCTCTGTTTACTAAATTTGCAATGCATATATGCTGTCTTGGACCTGCTCAATCTGAACTCCCGAGATTCCAACCTTTGCCTTCATAATTTCAATTTGGTATTAACCCCTGCTTTCGTCTCATTTACTAGAACAATATTATCAGTGAATAGCATACACCAAGGTACCTCATCTTGGATAGTTCTAGTAAGCTCATCCATCACGATGGTAAACAGGAATGAACTTAATGCAGATCCTTGATGTAAACTAATTGTAATCGGAAAACCACTCGTTAGGCCACCGCAAGTTCTGACATTTGCCACTACTCCATCGTACATATCCTTGATTATGTCAATATACTTGACGGGGACCCCCTACTTCATCATTGTCCCCCATAATACCTCTTTAGTTACCTTGTCGTACGCTTTCTTTAAATTAATAAATATCATATGCAAATCTCTTCTCCACTCTCGAAAACGCTCAACAAGTTGACGAAGCAAATGAATAGCCTCTGTCGTCGATCGTCCAGGCATGAACCCAAACCAGTTCTCTGTTATCTTAATATCATTTCTTAGCCTGTGTTCAATCACTCTCTTCCAAAGTTCATGGTGTGACACATAAGTTTTATTCCACGGTAGTTTGAACAACTTTGAATGTCACCTTTGTTCTTATAGATAGGTACAAGGATACTTTTTCTCCATTCATTTGACATCTTTTTTGTCTGTCAAATCTTATTAAACAGATTTGTCAGCCATTTAACGTCTATTTCTCCTAAGTATCTCCAAACCTCGATAGGATTCCCGTCAGGACCGACCGCTTTTCTTAAACTCATTCTGTTCAAACCTTTTTTAACCTCAGGTAGTCCTATTTTACACATGAAATCACGGTTTATATCTTGAGATTGAATGACAAGTCCATCCAAATTCTTAGTAACGATTTCATTGAACAATTTGTCAAAATAATCTCTCTACCTTTCTTTGATATCCTCATCTCGAACTAAAACCTTCTGATTTTCATTTTTGACAAACTTCACCGCACATAAGTTTCTGGTCTTCCTTTCCCGCATCCAAGCAATCCAGTATATATCATTTTCAGGATCTTTAGTGTCTAATTTCTCGTACGCCTCCTTGTAGATCTTAGATTTAGCTTCCCGAACAGCTTTTTTAACTTCATATTTAACCATTTTATACTTCTCAAATCTCTACACATCTCTACTTTTCTTCAAATGTTTATAAGAATCACTTTTAATTTTAATAACAACCTTTAATTCTTCATTCCACCATGATGTATCCTTAGATGGTGGAGCATCATCTCTCGACTCACCAAGTAGATCTCTAACTACTTTCTTGATACAACTAGCCATTTTGTTCCATGTTCTGTCGGAATCATCTTCCGATTGCCAATCCGCTTCTTGGACTACACGATCTATAAAATCCTTTTGGTTACCTTCTTTCAATTGCCACCATTTAATTCTAGGCTCTACCATACGTCTAATCTTCCTATGTTCTCTTCTAAATCGAAAATCTAGAACTAAAAGTTATGTTGAGTGTTACACTCTCACCTGGCACTCCCTTACAGTCGATACAACAACCTTTATCTATCCTTCTCGTCAGAAAAAAGTCTATTTGACTAGCACTTGATCCGCTCCTAAAAGTGATAAGATAGGCCTCTCTTTTTCTAAACCAAGTGTTTGCTAAGATCAAGTCATAAGATAAGGCAAAATTTAGAATCGAGCCACCTGTTTCATTCCTTTGTTCAAAACCAAAACCTCCATGGATAGTATCAAACCCACTACGACTAGTACTTACATGTCCATTGAGATCACCACCAATAAATAACTTCTCTCCATTATGTATACTTTGCACCATCCCGTCTAAATCCTCCTAGAATAGACGCTTGCTAGCGTCATCAAGACTTATCTGTGGTGCATAAGCACTAATAATATTAAGGATCTCTCCACCTAGAATAAGCTTAACCAGTAAAATTCTATCACCTTTTTTCCTAATCTCAACTACATTCTTAAGCAACCGTCTATCTATGATTATGCCTATCCCATTACGATTTTTATTTCTACGCGTATACCAAAGTTTATAATCCCAAGGCTCTATGACTCTACTCTTTTCACCTACCCACTTAATTTCTTGCAAACACATAATACCAACTCTCCTTCTAATCATCATCTCCACTAATTCTATCAGTCTATCCGTAAGGGAACCTATGTTCCAAGAAGCTAGACGGATCCTATGAAACCCTTACTTATATGTCACTACATCTGGGGTCCGATGTCACTACATATGTCACTACACTTGATCCTATGAAACCCTTACTTATATGAAAACCCTTACTTATATGTCACTACCCGTAAGGGAACCTATGTTCCAAGAAGCTAGACGGTTCATGTCATGGAATGAGACAAAGTTTTACGTTGGCTGTCACAAGCCTACCAGAACTCTCACCCTTTCTCATCCGGGCTTGGGACCGGCAACGGTGGGTTTATTTGCTATTCATGGACAGTGTTGCATAAACTACATGTTGGAATGGTTGGGTACAATCAAGAAATACCATTGTTCAATACTTCAATTTACACATGAATAATAAAAATCAAACATGCTAAAATTAGAATCTAGTGTGCCATGGATTCTTCATCTCCTTCACCAAATAGAAGAGCAAGATCACATAAAGCTTGTGTGGTCGACTCAACCGACATACGTTCGCCATATGGAAACCTGTGATCCTGATAAAATCAAGTTTGCAGTTAGTGTGAGAGAAATGCCAGGCTACTTGCATATTTAGTATTATCCGGTATCTAGGAGTACGTGAGTTTCCACACAAGCGTGCTCAGCAAGGGTTCTTGCATCAGTGATAGATACCTGAGTTTCCACACAAGCGTGCTCAGCAAGTGTTCTTGCATCAGCGATCAATCCGCTCATTGCACAATCTATGTGTTCATCAATTTCCATTATTTTCTCTACGCTGCTTGGTTCCTACAAAGTATGGTAGAGTTAATCAAAAGACTTTAATCAAAGTATCAACGCGGGATCAACACATAAAATAATAAATGGTAGTAGCTAATGAAGAGCTATCCAGAAATGTCAGCAATTTACAAATACTAGCTAACCTGGAACAGGCTGGATGCCTGATCATAATTTGAATTTGGATTCAGGCATGGAACTTTGAAGAGCTTGAACAATAAATAATGACATTTTAAGTCATGTGTATTTCGAAATAGCTTTCTACCGATAATTGGTGAAGACATGAATCTGGTTGTAAACTCTATTGATTAGATCCCTTCAAGGTTCAAATCTGGATCTCTTCTTTTAGGGCCTGTTTGGTTGCAGGATTATGGAATTTGGATTCCAAAATAGTACGGTTGAAATTTCTCGATTTGGTAATTTGTTGTTTGGTTGGTTTTGGATTCCTAGTATTGGATTTATAGATCCTTTTAATCTGTTTGGTTGGTGAAAAAAGTGTGATTTAGATTTGGGGATTTTAGAGAGAGATAGAGAGAGAGGATTATTAAATAAATAAAGTACATGGGTAAAATCTAAAAGTACAATGAATAGTGTCAAATCCTTGAAAATCCTTGTTTTGTGGTGGGCTCCATAAAAAATAAAAGAATCCTGGAAATCCAAATCTGTCAACCAAACACAAAATTATGGAATCCCAGGATTCCACAATCCAAACAGTAAATCCAAATCCACAATCCTGCAACCAAACAGGCCCTTAGGGATTATAGAACGATATAAGCCTTGAACTCTCTTTAGCCTATAGCAAATCCTTTGTTCTTCTATTAGCTTAGCAGTGATATTAATTAGCAGCTCCTTTGACCTAGCTGCTTACACACCAAAATGAAAAAGGCCATATTTCATATTATGCCAGAAAGGTGCAGCCATGCAGTTTACTTCAGTTCAGACATGAGGCATAGATAAAAGTAAATGGTTAGAATCGGTATCTTCACGATAAATTTCGACAATGGCCAATAAAAGTGTAGCCAAGTGGATGAACTCCACATGCACTCTTCACAAGTGGCGGCCATGGTTTTTTATGCTTCACAGACTTGCACCAATAATACAATTGTGGAAATATCAATAAATTTAGGATGCGCCAATCCAAACTTTCAAGGATGAATAAAATGCATTATGGACATGTAAGAGACCAGGAATGATGCTATTTAAAAGTATGGCAGTACGAAATGACCAGAAAATATGGTTAGCGATTTAAATTAATAGTTGTGCGACCCTGCTAAGCAAAGTTATCTGAAATTTCCTTAAAATTAGTATATACCTAAAATACGGATATTGAGTGTAAGAAATAATTTGGTGTATCTTTATAGGCATTTGGTGCATCTCAAAGGAAACTCATGAGCAATAAGAACTTACCATTAAAAATTGTAGTGATAATTAGCGATGGTTATGATCAGAGCTCGTGTTTAGTAATCACTTACATCAGGGGCATTGCATTTTGACATCAAGTCACCGCCTTCGTTGCATTAAAACCTTGAAGTGAGTCTTGGTGGAAGAATCCATAAATTATTATGATTGGTTATCAGCCTACTGTAGCCTCTATAAGATCGTGCTATTTTCCCAGAAAATATGAATAAGAGAGGGGCCTCCGATAACTCTAAACAGAGAATCGCCATCCCCCAATCTCGATTGGAGGGACACCTAAAAGAGGAAAAATGACAAATTTATAATAGCGAGTTAACCTGAACTCTGAATAACTCATTTGGAAATCACCAAAGCCTTGATTTTTTACAGTTATCTAAACCCCAAATTACGAAATTGGCTTCCGTTTGGGGATCAGCCTTTTCCAGATAGGGTTTTGGTAGCCTTCGGATTTAGTTAAACCGAGGTTTTTGGAGAAAAAACATTTCATCATTAGATCAATGCCATGCAACCATAAATTACTTCGCTGCTAATAAACTTTTCAAAAATCAACAATAGAAGTAAGATAAATTGAAATCAAGGGATCAAGCAGATACCAGCAAAGGAGAGGTGACCCTCTTCTCAACCGCAAGCATGATCCCCTCCTTCGTCTTCAACCCAATCGCAGCCGAAACCAACTAAATCAAACAAAAAGGGAAAAAATCAATCAATACCCATCTCAAGGGTTTTCGACAAGCTTTAGGGTTTGACGCGTGCGGAATCGCGTCAAGATATTACCTTCCGTTGATCTGCTGATGACGGCGATGGACGGCTGAGATTTGATCTGGAGGCTGGCTCTTGAAGCATGTGGATCTCAATGGGTTTGAGGTGGTTGGCACAGAGCTACCTGCAAGGAAGTCCCGGGGTGGTTGTACCATCGAGGACCCTTCGACGATCAAGTTAGAGAGGAAATCCGAACAGAGTAACGGCTTAGTGGAGTAAAAATGGCTTACTTGAACCGTCTGGAAGAGGGGTTTATATAATGGTGGCAGCATGCAGGGCAGGCGCGAGAATCACGCCGGCCGTTATGCTCTCGGTGTCACGTCCGCGTGATGAGTGAGATCTCCCATTAATGGCGAGACATGCTCGTTAATGGGGGATCGTGATGGTGTGGAACGTGGGATGTGGCCGGCGGATATCTCGCGCATGGCGAGATTCGCGGGATGACAGTTGCACCTGTGAGCAGTGCCGTTGGTCGGTCGATGAGACCGAGAAAGATGACCTTGGCGGGAGAGCTCGCGGACGAGCGGGAGAGATCTTGGTTCTGCGGTAGCCCGAAGACGAGCTGTGAGGCCGGGAAGGACAGTTGTGCAGGAGGCTCGGAAGTGAGCCAGCGTTGGTCGGTAGGACGGGCATAGGAGTGGTCTGGTCGGCCACTGTAGGTCCTTGCTTGTATGCTCTACGACACGTCATCTGCCACGTGTCATGATCTGGGAGATCACCGATATCGAGCATCATCATTAGCCCCCCACTCTCGTTCCGACCAGCTGACGGGTCGGGTCGAGAGTGGTTTGCCGGGTCATCCGAGGTGAGCTCTTTTCCGAAGATATCGTCGGGCGTATCCCCGGGTAATTTGCTGTATTTTCTGGATGATGCCAGCAAATCAGGACGAGATCTTTGCATTAAAGGGGGTGCGCCGGATCGGGCGTACTTCTGCTGAAGCGACAGACCACGTGTCGGGCGCTGGCTGGCTGACGCGACAAGTCGCAGACCTCTGGCGTCTGATGGGATACGGCCAATGCGCGTGCAACAGGTGGAGCGATCGTGGTCGTCGAATGCGAAGAGTTGTTTTTGGCGGGGGTCGACTGTCGCCGTTGGATGAGGACGCCGGTGGCTATAAATAGAGGTGGGGTCCGCTTCAGGGCCCATCTCTCTTCATATTTTCCTCGCTCTTGACCTTGTAAGCTCGACGATCTCCTCTTTAGGTTGGATCTCAGCGTTCCTGAGAACTTCTCCATCAGGTTAGATGTCTTCTTCTTCTTTCTTCTGCTTCTTCTCTTTCTGAGTCGAGCCACTTCTCCCTTTGGCAGGATAGATGGATCAACCCAGGACTCTTGGTGCCTCCGGTGCTCGGTCCCGGAGGGAGGCCGGAGGTGCGGCCGTGCCTCCGGCTGACCCGAACCCCGCACCAGATGCGCCTCCAACGACGGGGCCATCTGCCCCATCATGAGCCCCTGATGATTGTTCCGGCGGCGGCCAAAGGCGTCCACGGGTTCCCGAGCCCCAGACGAGGGATGCAGGAGAGGACGAAGACAGGGTTTCTCTTAAGAGGAAGAGGACGGTCTCTCGCGCGCCGCCGACGGAGATTCCGGAGGGTATTCCCGTGCAGGAGGGGGACGCCCATTTCGTGGTCCCGTCGGGCTTTCCGTTGCTGCCAGCCTTCTTGCGGGTATGGAGGAGTCGGCCGGGGGCCAGATGTCGCAGGGGACCCTGAGGGCCAAATGGCGGCTATCACACAGGGGGCGGTTCAGGTATGTACTCCCTCATGTGTTGTTTTGGGCGCCCTTCCTTTAGTTCGAGTCTCTAAGTATCTCTGCTGTTTTTCATCAGGTCCTTCAGCACTGCGCCCTCGTCACTCGTATGGAGGCCGAGGGGGCTATCCATGCTGCGAGGTCAGCAAGAGAGTCTTCTTCGGAGGCTGAGGATCTGCGACTTGAGCTGCGTCTGGGGAGGGAGAGGATGGCTTTCCTTGAAGCCCGATCGGACGCCGTGGAGCTCGCCGTCTCAAAGTGCCGGGAGTCCTATCACAGCCTAAGTGAGTCCCACCGAGCCGTCGAGGCGAAGTTGATGGAACTGACCGATCGCTTTGCAGCCATGAAGAGGGCGAGAGATGCCAGCAGGCGGGATGCCGAGGCGGCGCTTCAGGCGGTGGAGGTCGCCGAGATTCGGGCTAAAAAGGCAGTGACCGATTACAAGGAGTCAGACCAGTTTTACGTTGACCTCGGCGAGGCCTCCGCCATTGCATGGAACAAAGCTCTTGATGCCGTTAAGGAGCAGTTTCCGGAGTTTGCCGACGGTGAGCTCCGTGTTCGGGTCCCACTTTCGGTGGCCATTCCTCCGGCCGATGGCGATGAGGGAGGCAACGTCTAGGCGGGGCCTATGGCTTGAACCTTTTTTTTTGCTTTTCGTCCTCTCTCTTTTGTATGCCTCCGGGTATTTTGTAAGGCTGGGAAGCTCACAATACCCTTGTAAAGACTTTTTGCTTTGTGAATAGAAACTTTTTGCAGTAGTGTTTGTGCTCGTATTTTCCTTTATCGATAAACATTTGTCTAGTGATCACACATTGAGTTAAATCTGTTCGTTTGCCGAGTGTGCAAAGACCGGTGTGAAGACGGTATCTCCATGGCCCCGAAATCAAGGTGGTGATCGCTTAAGCGTAGATAAACTAGATGCCTCTTGGTGAGGGAATCTGATCCTTAGCGTGGGAGGGGCCGTAAGTGGCCTACTAAGGACGGTCCGAGCAGGGTAGCTGCTCGTTGCCTCTTGGCGAGGGCTTTAATCCCTGGTTTGTTGGGGTATGGAGCTACTAGCCAGGGATAACCGAGCAAGTGTGGGCCAGGTTGCCTTTTTCGAGGGCTTTGATCCTTAGCGTGGGAGGGGCCGTAAGTGGCATACTGAGGACGGACCGAACATGGTAGCTGCCCGGTGCCTCATGGTGAGGGCTTTGATCCCTGGTGTGTTGGGGTAGAGAGCTACCAGCTAGGGATAACCGAGCAAGGGCGGGCCCGGTTGCCTCTTTCGAGGGCTTTGATCCTTAGCGCGGGAGGGGTCGTAAGTGGCCTACTAAGGACGGATCGAGCATGGTAGCTTCCCGGTGCCTCTTGGCGAGGGCTTTGATCCTTAAGGATAGGCGGAGCAGGGTTACTTCCCGGTGCCTCTTGGCGAGAGCTTTGATCCCTGGTGTGTTGGGAGTAGGGAGCTACCAGCCAGGGATAACCGAGCAAGGGCGGGCCCGGTTGCCTCTTTCGAGGGCTTTTTATCCTTAGCGCGGGAGGGGCCGTAAGAGGCCTACTAAGGATGGTCGAGCAGGGTTGCTGCCTGGTGCCTCTTGACAAGGGTTTTGATCATTAAGGATGGGCCGTGCAGGGTTACTGCCCGGTGCCTCTTGGCGAGGGCTTTGATCCCTGGTGTGTTGGGGTAGGGAGCTACCAGCCAGGGATAACCGAGCAAAGGTGGGCCCGGTTGCCTCTTCATGAGGGCTTAAATCCTTAGCGTTGTGGGGTAGGGGAGCTACCAGCCAGGGATAGCCGAGCATGGTAGCCGCTCGGCTGCCTCTTCGTGAGGGCTTAGAGCCCTGGCGTTGTGGGGTAAGGGAGCTACCAGCCAGGGATAGCCGAGCAGGGTAGCTGCTCGGCTTCCTCTTCGGGAGGGCTTAGATCCCTGGCGTTTTGGGGTAGGGGAACTACCAGCCAGGGATAGCCGAACAGGGTAGCCGCTCGGCTGCCTCTTCGTAAGGGCTTAGGTCCTTAGTGCTGGAGGGGCCATGGGAGGCCTGCTAAGGATTGACCGAGCAGTGAAGCTGCTCGGTTGCTTCTTGGCGAGGGCTTTGATCCCTGGTGTGTTGGGGTAGTGAGCTACCAGCCAGGGATACCGAGCAGGGTAGCCGCTCAGTTGCCTCTTCGGGAGGGCTTTGATCCTTGGCGTTATGGAGTAGGGAGCTACCAGCCAGGGATAGCCGAGCAGGGTATCCGCTCGGCTGCCTCTTCGTGAGGGCTTTGATCCCTGGCGTTGCGTGGTAGGGAGCTACCGGCCAGGGATAGCCGAGCAGGGTAATCGCTCGGCTGCCTCTTCGGGAGGGCTTTGATCTCTGGCGTTGTGGGGTAGGGAGCAACCAGCCAGGGATAGCCGAGCAGGGTAGCCGCTCGGCTACCTCTTCATGAGGGATTTGATCCCTGGCGTTGCGTAGTAGGGAGCTACCGGCCAGGGATAGCCGAGCAGGGTGGTCGCTCGGCTGCCTCTTAGCGAGGGCTTAGATCCTTAGCGCTGGAGAGGCCGTGGGAGGCCCGCTAAGGATTGACCGAGCAGTGAAGCTGCTCAGTTGCCTCTTGGCGAGGGCTTTGATCCTTGGTGTGTTTGGGTAGTGAGCTACCAGCCAGGGATAGCCGAGCAGGGTAGCCGCTCGGCTGTCTCTTCGGGAGGGCTTTGATCCTTGGCGTTGTGGGGTAGAGAGCTACCAGCCAGGGATAGCCGATCAGGGTAGCCGCTCGGCTGCCTCTTCGTGAAGGCTTGGCGTTGCGTGGTAGGGAGCTACCGACCAGGGATAGCCGAGCAGGGTAGCCGCTCGGCTGCCTCTTCGGGAGGGCTTTGAATTCGGGCGTTGTGGGGTAGGGAGATACCAGCCAGGGATAGCCGAACAAGGTAGCCGCTCGGCTGCCTCTTCGTGAAGGCTTTGATCCCTGGCGTTGCGTGGTAGGGAGCTACCGGCGAGGGATAGCCGAACAGGATGGCCGCTCGGCTGCCTCTTGGTGAGGGCTTAGATCCTTAGCGCTGGAGGGGTCGTGGGAGGCCCGCTAAGGATGGACCGAGCAGTGAAGCTGCTCAGTTGCCTCTTGACGAGGGCTTTGATCACAAAGACATAACTCCTCTTTTTGCAATGCTCTAACGTTCCCTTCTTGTTATTTGAATGGAAATGACTTTTTTTTAGAAAAATTTACATTGTCTTTGTGAAAGGAGAGGTACACACTCGTAGGTATTGATTTCACTGGTACAACTTGAGCTTCTCGGCGTTGTAAGGCCGCGGAAACTTACGCCCGTCCGCGTCCTGTAAGCGGTAGGCTCTGCCGGGAAGTACCTCGGAGACGAGGAAAGGACCGTCCCATTTCGGGGAAAGCTTATGCAGCCTGCCTTGATCAACGAACTCATTTCGCCGTAGGACCAGATCTCCGGTCTTGAAGAAGCTACGCTTGACCCGTGCGTTGTAGTATCGGGCAGTTTGCTGCTGATAGGCGGCAGCCCTGATTTGTGCCCGGTCTCGTTTCTCCAGCAAGATGTCCAGGTTGGTCCGCAGGGCCGTGATGTTTGCTTTGTCGTCGAAGTGTTCGACCCGGTGACTGGGTAGCCCGATCTCCGCTGGGACCATTGCCTCTGTCCCGTAGCAGAGGCTGAAAGGGATTTTCCCGGTGGGGGTCTTCTTTGACGTGCGTAGGGCCCATAGGACCCGGGGCAATTCTTCGACCCAACTGCCTTGGCGCCCTTCCAGGCGGGTTTGGAGGCCTCGGAGGATGTTCCGGTTGGCGACTTCGGCCTGTCCGTTGCATTGTGGATATGGTACTCGTTGCAGAACTCCTTCACTTTCTCGTTTTCGAAGTTTGTCCCGTGGTCGGTGATGATACACCTCGGGATGCCGAACCGGAGCATCAGGCTGTTCTGCAGGAACTTGATGGTTGTAGCGGCATCCGGTTTCTTGACGGAGACGGCCTTGATCCACTTTGCGAAGTAATCCACTGCGACGAGGACATATTTGTGCCCGCCCGCATCGATAGGGAACTGGCCTATCATGTCCAATCCCCACTGGGCGAACGGCCACGGGGAGATTAGGGCGGTCAGCTCGGTAGCCGGAAGGCGAGGTATGCTTCCGTGGAGTTGGCAGCTTTTGCATCTCCTGACGATCTTCTGGGCGTCTTGGTGGATAGTTGGCCAGTAGTACCCCTGGAGCAAGGCCTTCTGGATCAAGGTGCGGGCCCCTTGGCGTGCGCCGCCGATCCCTTCATAGATTTCCCGGAGGACGTAGTCGGCTTCGTGGGGGTTGACGCACCGGAGCAGGGGCTGAGTGAAGGACTTCTTGTAAAGGTTCCCTTTGCTCCAGACGAAGTGAAGGGCTTTGGCTAGGAGACGGCGGGCTGCTTCCCGATCTTCTGGGAGCGTACCATCCCTTAGGAATTCAAAGAGGGCTTCCTCCAGTCTTGGTCATCTTCCTGAGCCGTATATACATGAAGTATTGTCGCCTCGTCGTCCACGCTGGGCCGCGGCAAGGTCTCGAAGAGGATAGATCGCTTGTTGTTGGTCAAGTGGGACGAAGCTAGCTTGCTCAGGGCGTCGGTTTGGGCGTTGAGCTGCCTGGGTATCTGCTCTACCTGGACTTCATTGATGTTCTTCCGAAGTTTTCTTACCTCGGCTAGATACTTTACCATTAGAGGTTCCCGAGCCTCGAAGTGGCCGGTCACTTGGCCAACGACTAGGGCTGAGTCACTGTGGATTCGAATTGTTTTCATCCCCAGCCCGGAGGCCATACGCAGTCCGGCCAGCAGGGCCTCGTATTCTGTCGCGTTGTTTAAAGCCTTGAATCCGAGGTTTAGAGAATACTCTATTTCTGCCTCGTTTGGGCCCCGAATGATGAGGCCGGCGCCACAGCCTTTCTCTGTTGAGGACCCGTCGACGTATATGACCCACTCAGGGACCGAGTCGAGTCTCCCCACGATCGGGTGTTGGTCCGCGAGGGTCGGCGTGGACTCCGGCTCTTTGCTGGGGATGGTGCATTCGACGACAAAATTGACCAGGGCTTGTGCTTTGATAGCCTGCCTCGGGCGATATTTTATGTCAAATTGGGACAGCTCCCACCTCCACTTCTCTAAGAGGACTGGGGATTCGGGTGAGGCGAGGATAGCCCCTAGCGGGGGTTCGGTGAGAACGAGGATGGTGTGCGCTTGGAAGTAGTGTCGCAGCTTCCTTGAGGCCACAACGAGTGCCAAGACAATCTTCTCTATGGCTGGGTACCTCGTTTCTGCGTCTTTGAAGACGTGGTTCATGTAGTACACTGGCTTCTGCGCTCCGTCGACCTCTCGAACGAGCACTGAGCCCGCTGCTTGGTCGGATACCGCCAGATACAGTGATAGCTCATCTCCTTCAACTGGTCGGGTGAGCAGCGGCGGCGTCGCAAGGTGCCTTTTTAATTGGTCAAAGGCGGTCTGGCACTCTTCTGACCACTCGAACCTTGGGATTTTCCTTAAGGCTTTGAAGAATGGGAGGCACTTTTCCCCAGACCTCGACATGAAGCAGCTCAGAGCGGTTACCCGCCCCGTCAGTCGCATGATCTCGACGTTAGTCTTGGGCGCGGTCATGTTGAGGATAGCGTCGATTTTTTCCGGGTTAGCCTCGATCCCATGGTGGGGTGACCATGAAACCGAGGAACTTTCCCCCGGTGACCCCGAATGTGCATTTGGCGGGGTTCAGCTTCATCTTGAACTTGCGGAGTACCTCGAAGGCCTCGCCCAGGTCCTTGGCGTGGTCGGTTGACGAGACTGATTTGATGAGCATATCGTTAACGTAAACTTCCATGTTTCTGTCGATCTGTGGCTTGAACATGCGGTTGACCAACCGTTGGTACGTAGCCCCGGCATTCTTGAGGCCGAAGGGCATCACCTTGTAGCAGTATACCCCTCGGTCCATTGTGAATGCGGTGATCTTCGTCTGCCGGATTCATACGGATCTGATTGTAGCCAGAGAAGGCATCCATGAAGCTCAATAGCTCGTGGCCCGCTGAGCTGTCAACGAGCTGATCTATCCAAGGTAGGGGGTAGTTGTCTTTGGGGCAGGCCTTGTTGAGGTCGGTGAAGTCGACGCACATGCACCATTTCCTACTTGACTTCTTGACCAGGACTACGTTCGCTAACCACTCCGAATATGGCACATTCCGAATGAAGTTGGTTGCGAGGAGCCGATCTACCTCGTCCTCGATAGCCTTCTGTTTGACCGGAGCAAAGCTTCGCTTCTTCTGTCTGACGGGTCGGGCCATAGGATCTACCCCGATCTTGTGAGATATAACTTTGGGGTCAATCTCAGGCATGTCAGCAGGCGCCCAGGAAAACATGTTGGAGTTGTTTCTGAGGAAATGAACCAGGTCATCTTGCCAAGTTCCTGTCAGAAACCACCCGATCTGAATGAGTTTTTTGTCGTCCCCTTCTACGAGGGGTTCCTCTGTCAGAGGCTCTACCGGGGTACTTCGGACCTCTTTTTGCTCGTTTCGAGTGTCTAGAGAGCCCTTGATGTCACCCTCACCTTCGACGTCGTCGACCGGCCTCTCCGATGAAGATGTTGCGGTGAAGCAAACCTTTGCAATTCGCTGGTCTCCATAGACTCGACCTATCCCGCCCTGGTCGAGAGGGAACTTCATCGCCAGGTGGTAGGTCGATATCTGGGCCCGGAGGGAGTTCAGCGTGGGGCGGTCGAGGAGGATGTTATAGGCCGATGGAATTTTTGCTACAATGAACTCCACCGACACTGTCCGCGTACGGCCGGGCTCCCTGACGTTGAACTGCAGGGTGATCACCCCTTCCGCCGGGATGGAGTGGTTGGTGAATCCTTGAAGGACGTGGGAGGTCGGCCTCAGGTCTGCCGCAGTGAGCCCTATGCACAGAAAGCAGTCGTGGAAGAGAATGTCTGCTGAGCTTCCCGAGTCGACCAGGATCCTATGCACCTCGTATTGATGGATCCGAGCCGTAATCACCAGGGGGTCGTTGTGGGGCAGGGATATGCCGGGAAAGTCCTCGTCGTCAAAAGTGATCGGCTCGGTCTCCCTGGCCTTCTTCCTCGGACGGCTGCCGGCCTCCGGGGCTGGCGTGGGTGCTGAGTCTCGTAGGTACTTGACGTACCCCCCACCGCCATGACCATGATTTTTGACGAGCCTCGGTTCTTTTCGGTGAAGTTCCTTACGCCCCCCGGTGGGGTTGTTTTTGAGCTGCCGGGGAGAGTCTCGCGTGCGCGACCCCGTC
The DNA here is from genome assembly GCA_030015575.1 of Agapanthus africanus. Taxonomy (NCBI): domain Eukaryota; kingdom Viridiplantae; phylum Streptophyta; class Magnoliopsida; order Asparagales; family Amaryllidaceae; genus Agapanthus; species Agapanthus africanus. Next base: position 582,110,286 of record JASDDO010000016.1, read on the forward strand.
GAGGGAGGGGTTGCAGGTCATGCCTACGAACAGGCGAGCTGACCGCTACTGCCTCGGGAGGGACAGTGGTGCGTCGAGACTCGGGGCGGAACTCTCTGGCGTAAGACCTCGGGTCAAAACGAAGCGGTGCCCACCAGGTTATTGAATACGTCGGCCCGGGGGGGCCTGCGGCTGTTGGAAACGGTCGGGCGATGATTGGCCGTGCCTGCACGAGCGGAACCTTCTTTTCCTCGGTAGGGGTCCTGGTCGCGAGGGGGGGACCGGCGACCTAGGGATCTTTCCTTGCCGTTTGGACACGGATGAGCGCCTCCACGACAGACGCGGGTCGGTCTATCCGGCCGGCAAGGGCATTGATGGCATTCGGCGGAGGAGGTTGTTAGTTATATGTATGCCCTAGAGGCCATTACTGTACATACGATGTATATTGTAGTGGATGCTAGGACATATATAGGGAGGACTTTCTTGCTCGACATGATAGTATGCTATCTGGTTGTACTTTATCTTAACATGTACTCTGATTGTCTCTATATTACATGTTGATAAAGCCCTTAGGATATGTACTCAACTACTGGGACTATGATGAGATCATACTAGTGGGGCCACGGTAGTCGACGAGTACATCCTATAACTGTTCCTAGTCGAGGGTGTATCGAGACAGGGCATCGATACACCAGAGTAGACTAGCGTATACGCATCTTGACCCATATGATGGGCGATGGATGATCCCATATCCATCGGTGTTTGACATCAAGGATGGTGTACGGGTGCTCAGTGGAGACTGGGTACACTGGACGGATTCGCCGAGAACTCCCAGATGGTATTATACCATACGTCAGATGGCAGTTCTCCGGTGACACTGGTACAGAGTAGTCTGTTGACCCGAGATCGTCATAGAGTCTTGTGTGGTTCCCACTGTGCTTTGATTTCCATCATACCACGTCCAAGAGGGCGTGCAAAAAGGTGGCTTTTGGGTACAGTCCCGAATCACATGGAGGCAATGAGCGATAGGAGGGGATTCGTCTCTCCCGGTATAGGGAGTTGATGTTGCGCTGTGTTTGATTGGCTATAACCAGAAATCCCTGGCCAGGGTTGCTGAGATTTACTGGTAAGTGTTATCAGTAGTTTCTCGAACTGTTATAGACCTCATATCGACACGACTTATCAAGCTACTGGGGTCTGACGTTTACCACCCCTAGGCTAGATATGCAACATATCAGACGACGAGACCGGACTGTACGGGAGTGTTACTGTTTGGATTCACAGGAGAATATACAGGCTTGCTTGTTGATCTTCTGAGCGCTCAATACCTGGGTAGCTGTTACGTTTAGCTGACCGCTTGCAGCTTGTGGGTGTTTGATATGATCATCACCTACTGCCGGCGTATTGACGATTCTTTAGAGTCCTACACAAAGGTTTCTTGACTCAGGCAAAACGGAGTAGGAGCACATATGTGATATGTGCGGGACCGAGGATAATACGATATGAGATACCGTATTCTATTCTCGCGATATTTGATATCAGCCGGGTCATCGGATCAAGTGTTGATTCGATGAATCGGTACGGATAAATATTAGTCGGTTATATGCGATATAGCCGGATTGTCGGATCAAGTGTTGATTCAATAATTTAATGTATAATAATATATATGATATATTAAATTACATTAACTAATATTTGCTCACTAAAAGATTCTTTTTCTCACTCGGGTAATACATTGATATATATGCGATATATATTAAATGTATTATTTTATTTTGTTACGATAAATATTATATATGTGATATATAATATTGTAACATGATATGATAACTAATGCAACTTGTTTAGTAGAGATTAAACATGGTTAGGGTTTGATTAGGGTTAAGGTTTTCTAGAACTTTCTAGAAGTTTTCCTTTTTTGTTTTGGAAAGGATATTTTGCTAGATATTTCCTTAACCTAACCAAACCTTTAACCTTAATCAAATCTCTACAAGGGTTAGTTTGACCATGGTTACATTATTCATCATATCATTTCTTTTCCTATTCATCACAAAAGGATAAAAACATTATTCATCTTCTTCTTCCTTGAGTTCTTCTTGAAAAACCTTTCTTGCTTTGATAAAAGTGATGAATAAATATGAGAAAAAGATAAATAAAGAGAGCAAAAATCCTACTTTATCATCCTCATCTTCCCTTACCATTTAGATGAGGGTGTTCACATCATTTCATGAGTGTTAGCTTGTGTTAAAGAAACTTCAAGGTAGATCATCTTAGTATCGAAGATCGGAAGCAAAGGTTGCATCTTTCTCTTCGTGGAACTTCTCGAGAGTCCGGAACCCGATGATTGCAGCGAAGGGACCACAACACGGAGCATATGAAGTGAAAGACCGGATCTACAAAGGTTGTAATCCCTCTCACTTAGTGTTAAGTTGTTAACACGTTAGTTTTCGCCTAATCTCTAGTTTAAAGATCCGTATTCGGGTTGTTCGGCACGGCTAAATTTTTAATCGGGCATGGTTGATGCCTCGTAGACCCTTGTGCGCGTGCCTAGCAACCCTACAATGGTATCAGAGCCAAGCTAGAGGTTTAGGCGAAGTCTAGACGAAGTTTAAAATCCGATCGAACCCGGAAAACCCGAATTAACCCCTTCTCTGGAAATTTTCTGAAAATTTGGATTTTTGTGAATTAAAAATTGCCAAAAAATTCAGCAGGGAATTCTATGAGTTACTGTGAAGCACGTGATTCTAACTCGTCAAGTGAGGCGCGGAACCGCGGCCTAACCCTGGGTTTCGCGGCGGTTCCGCGGCCATTTGGCTGAGTTACACCACGTGGCTTGCACAGTAATTCTTGTCTTGAAGTGCTGAGTCTTCTGGAAATTTTTATTTTTACTCAACAGTTGAGTTTTTCTGGGGTTGTTTTGGGGATTCAATTATTCGATCGGATTGTCTAATTTTGTCTATGTGTTTTGTCCGGATAATTTTTAGAAACTGTTAAAAAGTTCGAACGGATATCAATAACTCACTTTTTCCCCTGTCGGAAAATTTTTCAAAGGCTGAATTTTTCTCGTGTTTAAGAATGTTCTAAGTCATGCAAGTAACTCGGTGGACCCTCTAGAAGACAACAAACCTTAACTCGATTATGTGACCGTCTTGAACTGCTTTTTGAACCTTAGAGTTTGGGGCGGTACGGCGTGCCACATGTGAGGCGTTGGCTTGACCCTTCTACGGCTGGACCATTGGTACTGTGGCATGTGATGGATGTTTTTAAACTGATTTCAAGTGTTGAGATATATTGGGGAAATCTTGGGTGTTTGATGATTCGATCGGAAAGTTTAACTTTGTCTATTTATCTGGAATGTGATACAATATTTGGAATCTACAGGTAGTTATGAGATAACTAATTTGAATATTATAAACATAGCAGTTTAGTCTCAGATGATCGGTTGCCACGGAATTTTGATGTGATCAAAAGTCCGTCGCAATCACGTAGCGTACGCGGATACTCGCCGGGTAAACTTAATAGACAGCTACGCCCCATAGCCCCGACCAAGTGACTGTAGGAGAACCCCGTCGCCGAAAGCATCCGTTCGGGTGCTCGCGGTAGCGGTGTTCCGCCTTGGTGCACTTTGTCAACGGCTTCGGGGGTGCGGCTGTCTACTAAAGTTTGCGACGAGCATTCGATCAGGTTGTCGGGAATCTTGTTGAATTATCCGACTTGATATTGAAAAGAGTTTTCGATAATGAGACTAAAATGCGGGGTTTATAGTTGTTAGGCATGCGATGTCTAAGGAATTCATTTGGTTAGGCATGCGATGTCTAAGGAGGTTGCGGATTCCAACTGTTGTAGTTTTACACTTTCTTTTCTGTGACCGTAAGCGTAGTATGTGGTGTATTGCCGGCTTCGTTGCTATACATCAACGACAATCGGGATACGCATACTTGCTTACGTTGATGATATGAGATATTATGTGTTGCTGTGATATGTTATATTGGATCATCGCGTTTTGAATAGCCGGGGGTTTTATGTGAGATGAGAGTTTTTTCTTTTTCATTCATGTAAAATTCATTTGTATGTAATATTCTTTTATTGGGGCACTTCCAGGTAGCGGAAGATGTCACCGTTGTATATTATTTACTTTTCTGCATTAGGTAGACCCAAGGCGGGGAGCACAAGTAACCGGGTTCTAGGGTCCAGTGGGAGACCATCTCGAGGAGTCGAGACCGGGTTTTCTAACCCTAGAATTGGCAGTGTTACTTGCCGCTCTCGTAGGGGTCTAGGGATGTGGGTTTGGCTATTCATCGCGACCGTGGAATCCGTGTTTTATACAGGCTCGTATTGAAAACACGGACGTCCTAGTATATCCAATATTTCATATATGTTCTTCTGCTGCAATGTTCTGTGATGAGATCATATTACTGCCTGAGACGAATGTTTATATTATATATATGAGATATATGTTATATTGCAGATTTCGTTTCAAAAGAGATGCTTGCGAAGCATAAAGAAATGGGACTTCATTAATGAGATTAATGAAACTAAAAGAAACCTAAGATATTGTAGAAACTTGTTTTAAAAACTGGTAGCTCTAGTTCTTGCTTTGCATAGCGGTGTTTCTTGTAGAACATCCAGCACCTTATTCGATAAGGAAAGGACCGAGATCCCTTCACCGGGAGTGACTCCTTTAGCAATAACTGGCAGATGCTACAAACTCGGTTTGTCTTTTGATTGCTTCTATAGTTTCTGCTTTGCATAGTGATATTTGTGAAATATCCTGCACCTTATTCGATGAGGAAAGGGCCGACGATCCCTTCACTGGGAGTGACCCCTTTAGCAAAACTAGAAAAGCCTCAAAAACACTCCATTTAAAAATCACTTGATTCTACAACGATATCAAGTTCATTACGCAAAGGGTTTTCTTAAAAACCTGTCGTAGCCCTCCGTCATTTCAGATAAGTACTACTTAGTATTCGTGCTGCGGTAGTTTGGCATTCGTCAAGGCGTAGTGTACGGTAGCTAACTAGTGCTTATCTGCTAGCATACGATGTGATTGGATTAGGGTATTCGTAGGGCGTTGTTTGGCATTCGTCAAGGGTCGTGCGGGTGGGTTTAATTCAATCAAGAAATGTACGGGTTGAACTTGGCTAGCGGACTATGGGTGGTTTGGCATTCGTCAAGGTCATAGGACGCTAGGGGCAAAATATTATTGGGAATTTCAAGTGTTGAAATTTGCAATGAGATTGCATACCTACTATGAGATAGTTGGATCCCGATACCCGCTGCGAGTAAGAGTTACTCCTGGGAGAGTTTTACATATTACAATTAGCCGATCAAGTAGGTGTCTAGAAAGGTGTTAACGGGGTTACGCCTCTGGGAAAACGAGTTTTACTTTAATTAGGTTCGTGCGAAAGCACGGGGGACCTCCCTCAAAGTACCGACACTGGCCTGGCTGAAAGATTGGCGAACTTGTAGCGCGTAATTAATCCCGGCTAGTCTTTCCTTTTAGGGTTTGAAGGAAGATTTGACTAAAACAGTGGGAGACATCCTGATTAGATATATTAGATAACCAATCTAATCTTGCAAGAGCATACGCTGAGTGTTTTCTTCTCTCTCTCTCCAGGTAGCGACCATATCACGCCTTAATCAAGATAATAAAACGGATATATTGACCGAACCCGCTTGTTATACTGAGCTGGAGAACGTTGGTCCCGCTCCAACTTATAATTGTTATAAGACAGAGCAGGAAATTGGGGAATACCAGATTTCCCGTGCCGCCCAAACGAAGAAAGTGCATGTTGATGCATCATCTTCGGGTGTGTTCATTACACAGAACTGTTTCTCAGTATCCTTTACGTCCTGGGTATGTGATACCGGATCAGGATCCCGTATATGTAATCTGTTACATGGGCTACAGATAGGTAAAGAACTGAGAACGGGTTTCATGAGACAGAAAACGGTGCAAGTGTTGCGGCCAAGTCTGTTGGTCACTATCACCCTGTATTACCTGAATACATTGATTCTGAACGAATGTTATTAGATACCGAACCTGATATACAAAATCATATCAGTCTCTTTATTAGTAAAGAAGTGATATAATTTTGTATTGTTGGATAATGTTTTGAACATTTCCTATATCAAGAGTTGATCGGTTCAGGCACGTTATCTAAAAGCATAGACGTTCTAAATCAAACTACAGTTCTTAGTATACAGAACACACACAAGAGGAAGAGTTCAGAAATGAATGAATCCTTCTTGAGGCATTGTAGACTAGGTCATATTAATGCGACCCGACTGGCTGAAGTTACATTTAGATGCATATTTAAATTAGTTTGAATTTACATCTTATGAAACTTGCCGGTCATGTCACAAAGATAAGATGATTACAGCTCTGTTTATTAGAAACAGAGAAAGAGTTGGTGAACTCTTGGGATTGATACATGCTGATGTATGAAGGTCCCCTGTCTACACATGCCAAGACTGGTTCTTTGTACTTCATTACATTCTCCGATGATCTCTCAAGATTCAGACATATGTTCCTGCTGAAACACAAGTCTGAACCTTTTGAGATATTCACAGAATATAAGTTAGAAGTAGAGAACCAAAATACGGGTATAAGTATTATGTCCTTTGATGAGATCAAGGAGGAGAATACTTGAGCACGGAATTCCTGGACTATTCTAAAGGAGAATGAGATTCTCTCTCAGCATTACTCCTCCGTATACACCATAGCACGATGGTATATCGGGGCGGAGCAAACTCACCCTATTAGATATGGTGTGCTCTATGATGAGTACTACTGAGTTTCCTATTTCCTTTTGGGAGTTATGCACTTGAGAAGCTGCATACCTATTGAATAAGGTTCAAATCAAATCAGTTACCTACCACTTCATATGTGATATGAAAAGGGAAGAGCTCATATCTTAAGTAAGTTAAGATTTGGGGTTGTCCGGCCTTTGTCTAAAAGAAAAATCCGGACAAGCTCGAGGCAAGGTCTGTTATGTAGAACTGGAAAGGTTCCAACTATACAAAATGCAGCTGATGATTTGGTAGAACCAAAGGATTCAATAGTTTCCAACGAACCTCAGCCTCTCCGCCGATCTAGTAGGGTTCCTCAGCCATCTGAAAGGTACTTCGGTTTCTCTATGACAGTGGGAGCGAGGATTGCATCATGAGATGATGACCCAACTAGTTTCGAGCTGGCCATCAGGAGTGGGACTCTGCAAGAATGGCTGGGTGCTTATCGATCTGAGATGGAATCCTTATACACCAACAAAGTATGGACTTTGGTTGCTTTATCTGAAGGGTTAAATCCCCATCAGGAGCAAGTATATCTTGAGAAGATTACTTGGTGTACATGGAAAAGTTGAGACTTTCAAAGCTAGACTTGTTAAAGGTTTGCATCATAGACCAGGTATGGATTAAGTTGAAACCTTTTCTAAGGATCTATGCTTAAGTCCATCCAGATCCTACTTGCCACGGCTACATACCATGACTACGATATCTGGTGGTTGGGTGTCATGACTGCTTTTCTAAGTGATGTTTTAGAAGAGAGCGTCTATAAGTACACAGCAAGAGGGCTTCGTAGACAGTGGGAGCAGCGGAAACGTGTGCAAGATGTTTTATATGATAAAGCAGGCATCGCGGAGTTGGAACATCTGTTTTGATGTGGTGGTCAAAGAGTTTGACTTCATCAAAATGGTAGATGAACCTTGTATATACAAAAAAGGTAGTAGAGAGTATGATGGTGATCCTCGTAGAGTACGTGGATGACATACTCTTAATAGGGAAGGAGTTTCCTATGCTACGCTCGGTTAATCTCCGCTTATCACAAGGATTCTCCATATAGGATCAAGGTGATACCTCCTAAATCCTAGGTTTTGGATCTATGAGATAGATCTAATTGGATGTTAGGATACTCACTAGTTGTAGTGAGATGGTATCAATCGATCCTGGGGAGAATCACTGGAAAGGTTTCAGGTTGATAAGGACGACTGAATGTCAGTCGCAGGCATTGTGTACACCCTCAGTGGAGGGACGGTATGTTGGAAGAGTTCCAAGCTAGATACCGTAACATACTAGACGATTAAAGGCAAGATACATCGTTACCAAGGATGCTACCAAAGAGGCAGTCTGGATATATATAAGTTCATAAGATGAACTTCGTTCCTACCATTGTGTGACAATGGAGTTGTGGCTTCAGCCAAGGAACTACCGTCCCATCAGAAATCCAGATATAATTCTTAGGCAGTATCACCTGATCATGGAGATGGTTGATCTCCAGGGAGATCGAGGTTAGGAGAGTAGACACAGAGGACAACAGCGCGAATCCACTCACAAAGGCCTTTTTCCCAGTAGAGACTTTTATGGGATGGTTGAGTATGAGATACTTCAACTGCAGCTAATTGTTGGGTATGCGATACCATAACAGATAGCCCTAGTGCAAGTGGGAGATTGTTAGTTATATGTATGCCCTAGAGGCCATTACTGTACATACGATGTATATTGTAGTGGATGCTAGGACATATATAGGGAGGACTTTCTTGCTCGACATGATAGTATGCTATCTGGTTGTACTTTATCTTAACATGTACTCTGATTGTCTCTATATTACATGTTGATAAAACCCTTAGGATATGTACTCGACTACTGGGACTATGATGAGATCATACTAGTGGGGCCACGATAGTCGACGAGTACATCCTATAACTGTTCCTAGTCGAGGGTGTATCGAGACAGGGCATCGATACACCAGAGTAGACTAGCGTATACGCATCTTGACCCATATGATGGGTGATGGATGATCCCATATCCATCGGTGTTTGACATCAAGGATGGTGTACGGGTGCTCAGTGGAGACTGGGTACACTGGACGGACTCGCCGAGAACTCCCAGATGGTATTATACCATACGTCAGATGGCAGTTCTCCGGTGACACTGGTACAGAGTAGTCTGTTGACCTGAGATCGTCATAGAGTCTTTTGTGGTTCCCACTGTGCTTTGATTTCCATCATACCACGTCCAAGAGGGCGTGCAAAAAGGTGGCTTTTGGGTACAGTCCCGAATCACATGGAGGCAATGAGCGATAGGAGGGGATTCGTCTCTCCCGGTATAGGGAGTTGATGTTGCGCTGTGTTCGATTGGCTATAACCGGAAATCCCTGGCCAGGGTTGCTGAGATTTACTGGTAAGTGTTATCAGTAGTTTCTCGAACTGTTATAGACCTCATATCGACACGACTTATCAAGCTACTGGGGTCTGACGTTTACCACCCCTAGGCGAGATATGCAACATATCAGACGACGAGACCGGACTGTACGGGAGTGTTACTGTTTGGATTCACAGGAGAATGTACAGGCTTGCTTGTTGATCTTCTGAGCGCTAAATACCTGGGTAGCTGACCGCTTGCAGCTTGTGGGTGTTTGATATGATCATCACCTACTGCCGGCATATTGACGATTCTTTAGAGTCCTACACAGAGGTTTCTTGACTCAGGCAAAACGGATTAGGAGCACATATGTGATATGTGCGGGACCGAGGATAATACGATATGAGATACCGTATTCTATTCTCGCGATATTTGATATCAGCCGGGTCATCGGATCAAGTGTTGATTCGATGAATCGGTACGGATAAATATTAGTCGGTTATATGCGATATAGCCAGATTGTCGGATCAAGTGTTGATTCGATAATTTAATGTATAATAATATATATGATATATTAAATTACATTAACTAATATTTGCTCACTAAAAGATTCTTTTTCTCACTCGGGTAATACATTGATATATATGCGATATATGTTAAATGTATTATTTTATTTTGTTACGATAAATATTATATATGTGATATATAATATTGTAACATGATATGATAACTAATGCAACTTGTTTAGTAGAGATTAAACATGGTTAGGGTTTGTTTAGGGTTAAGGTTTTCTAGAAGTTTCTAGAAGCTTTCTTTTTTTGTTTTGGAAAGGATATTTTGCTAGATATTTCCTTAACCTAACCAAACCTTTAACCTTAGTCAAATCTCTACAAGGGTTAGTGTAGGGTGTTTTTCGTCACCCCATTGAGATGGGAATACGCGCGCGCTTGTCAGGCGTACTACAGATTCCCCCTGTCTAGGGTAGGCCGGGGTTTAATGATTGTGGGGATCCGAATCTCCGGCAGCCGCGGACTAAGCTGCCGTTAATTACCCCTCGCCTTTGGAGCGAGTGAACCTCCGATTGACGGGTTAAACTGGTCATGCGAACTCAATGTGCAGTATACGTGTGTTGTGTTTTGGAGAGGGTTATGGATATATCGGGGGCCCCGCAAAGTTTTTTACGGGGGTCCCGCTACCGGATAGCGGGCTGGGGGTCAAGGGGGCTAGCGGCCCCCTTGCGGGGTGCGGGGCAGCGCCCCGTTAGAAATTTTTTCTAACGGAGGAGGCATATTTAGTGTGGAGTGCATAGAGAAAAAAAAGGAAGGGAAGCGTCTTAAAGACGCGTGCGCAGCATGTGGGCGTATGGTGCTCGTGGTCACGTGGGCACACGTGACCCATGGGCGCCATGGCGCCCCGGGGTCACATGGGCACACGTGACCGATGGGCGCCTTGGCGCCCCGGGGTCACGTGGGCACACGTGACCGTTGGGCGTCTTGGCGCCCCAGGGGTCACGTACGCACACGTGACCGATGGGCGCCTTAGCGCCCCGGCGTCACGTGCGCACACGTGACCGATGGGCGCCTTAGCGCCCATGGGGTCACGTGGACACACGTGACCGCGGGAAAAACCCGCAGAAAGGGAAGCCTAGCCCCTAGGCTGGGGAGTTGAACTCCCAAGGGAAGTTTCGGAGTTGAACTCCTAATCAGAAACAAATTTATGGAGTTAAACTCCAACAGAAATTAATTTATGGAGTTAAACTCCAGCAGATTTAGAAAGGAGTTAAACTCCTGGGGACTTATTGCTCTTCTTTTGAGCCTTGGGTCTGTCCAAAGTTAGATTTTTGGAGATGGGTCTCCTTCTTCTTGCTCTTGACCGGCGGGATCTTGGAGAAAAGGGGGTGAGACTTAAAAGTCTCCTCTTTTCGAGATCTGACAGGAGATGCGAGCTCCCCTTTGTAGGTTTTGAGGTGAAAAACTATTTATTTTTGAGAAAGGGAGAGTTAAACTCTTGATTTAATTCAAAAGAAAGAAGAAGGTTTTTAGAACCTTGAAGAAGGAGGAAGAGGCACAAGCCCTAGTTTTTGGGGGAATGAAAAAGTCTTTATTTTATTCATCATCATGTTGCCTTATATAGGCTTACATATTTACATATAGCCCCTTGGGCTTTACAAAAATGGCATTTTAGCCATCCCATGGCTCATGTGCCATTTCATTTTTGCACATAAGCCATGGGCTTACAAAATATTGGCTTTATGCCCATTTTGTTTACATTCATGCATAAAAAATTACATAAAAATTATTTATGACATGATTTATATTTTGGCATGGAGGAGGCTGGCCGCGGGCTCGACTTGGGCATGGACCCGCTTGACCCGGGCTTGGGCCCATCTGGCTTGGGGTTGACCTTGACTTTGACTCGGTCAACCGGGGGTGCAAATTTTGACCCCAACAAAGTGCCCCCATCAATAAATGCACACAGCATATGTGGGTCGTGTGCATGAAATTGATGGATCTTCTTTCACGTGGAGGCGACTTGCTTTGGTTCCCACTTTTTGGGATGCACTGCCCTTTTTACGACATGGACGGTCGACGCTTGACGCGTCCCCGAGACAGAGTGTTCGTGGTAGACGTTTCCCTTGCCCGGAGCGATCCGGTTCCTGCTTTGTAGGAAGCTTGCACTGCCCTTTTTGCGACATGGACGGTCGACGCTATGATCCGTAGCGATTTGGGTTCCCAGTTTGCGGGAGCCTGCACTGCCCTTTTTGCGACATAGACGGTCGACGCTCTGTTACGAAGCGATTTGGGTTCCCAATTTGCGGGAGCCTGCACTGCCCTTTTTGCGACAAAGACGGTCGAGCTCTGATCCGGAGCGATTTGGGTTCCCAATTTGCTGGAGCCTGCACTGCCCTTTTTGAGACATAGACGGTCGACGCTCTGTTACGAAGCGATTTGGGTTCCCAATTTGCGGGAGCCTGCACTGCCCTTTTTGCGACATAGACGGTCGACGCTCTGTTACGAAGCGATTTGGGTTCCCAATTTGCGGGAGCCTGCACTGCCCTTTTTGCGACATGGACGGTCGACGCTCTGTTACGAAGAGATTTGGGTTCCCAATTTGCGGGAGCCTGCACTGCCCTTTTTGCGACATAGACGGTCGACGCTCTGATCCGAAGAGATTTGGGTTCCCAATTTGCGGGAGCCTGCACTGCCCTTTTTGCGACATAGACGGTCGACGCTCTGATCCAGAGCGATTTGGGTTCCCAATTTGCGGGAGCCCGCACTGCCCTTTTTGCGACATAGACGGTCGACGCTCTGTTACGAAGCGATTTGGGTTCCCAATTTGCGGGAGCCTGCACTGCCCTTTTTGCGACATAGACGGTCGACGCTCTGTTACGAAGCGATTTGGGTTCTCAATTTGCGGGAGCCTGCACTGCCCTTTTTGCGACATGGACGGTCGACGCTCTGATCCGAAGCGATTTGGGTTCCCAATTTGCGGGAGCCTGCACTGCCCTTTTTGCGACATGGACGGTCGACGCTCTGTTACGAAGCGATTTGGGTTCCCAATTTGCGGGAGCCTGCACTGCCCTTTTTGCGACATGGACGGTCGACGCTCTGTTACGAAGCGATTTGGGTTCCCAATTTGCGGGAGCCTGCACTGCCCTTTTTGCGACATGGACGGTCGACGCTCTGTTACGAAGCGATTCGATTTGGGTTCCCAATTTGCGGGAGCCTGCACTGCCCTTTTTGCGACATGGACGGTCGACGCTCTGTTACGAAGCGATTTGGGTTCCCAATTTGCGGGAGCCTGCACTGCCCTTTTTGCGACATGGACGGTCGACGCTCTGTTACGAAGCGATTTGGGTTCCCAATTTGCGGGAGCCTGCACTGCCCTTTTTTCGACATGGACGGTCGACGCTCTGTTACGAAGCGATTTGGGTTCCCAATTTGCGGGAGCCTGCACTGCGCTTTTTGCGACATGGACGGTCGACGCTCTGATCCGGAGCGATTTGGGTTCCCAATTTGCGGGAGTCCGCACTGCCCTTTTTACGACATAGACGGTCGACGCTCTGTTACGAAGCGATTTGGGTTCCCAATTTGCGGGAGCCTGCACTACCCTTTTTGCGACATAGACGGCCGACGCTCTGTTACGAAGCGATTTGGGTTCCTAATTTGCGGGAGCCTGCACTGCCCTTTTTGCGACATGGACGGTCGACGCTCTGTTACGAAGCGATTTGGGTTCCCAATTTGCGGGAGCCTGCACTGCCCTTTTTGCGACATAGACTGTCGACGCTCTGTTACGAAAAGATTTGGGTTCCCAATTTGCGGGAGCCTGCACTGCCCTTTTTGCGACATAGACGGTCGACGCTCTGTTACGAAGCGATTTGGGTTCCCAATTTGCGGGAGCCTTAACTGCCCTTTTTGCGACATGGACGGTCGACGCTCTGTTACGAAGCGATTTGGGTTCCCAATTTGCGGGAGCCTGCACTGCCCTTTTTGCGACATAGACGGTCGACGCTCTGTTACGAAGCGATTTGGGTTCCCAATTTGCGGGAGCCTGCACTGCCCTTTTTGCGACAGAGACGGTCGACGCTCTGTTACGAAGCGATTTGGGTTCCTAATTTGCGAGAGCCTGCACTGCCCTTTTTGCGACATGGACGGTCGACGCTCTATTACGAAGCGATTTGGGTTCCCAATTTGCGGGAGCCTGCACTGCCCTTTTTGCGACATAGACGGTCGACGCTCTGTTACGAAGCGATTTGGGTTCCCAATTTGCGGGAGCCTGCACTGCCCTTTTTGCGACATGGACGGTCGACGCTCTGTTACGAAGCGATTTGGGTTCCCAATTTGCGGGAGCCTGCACTGCCCTTTTTGCGACATGGACGGTCGACGCTCTGTTACGAAGCGATTTGGGTTCCCAATTTGCGGGAGCCTGCACTGCCCTTTTTGCGACATGGACGGTCGACGCTCTGTTACGAAGCGATTTGGGTTCCCAATTTGCGGGAGCCTGCACTGCCCTTTTTGCGACATAGACGGTCGACGCTCTGATCCGAAGCGATTTGGGTTCCCAATTTGCGGGAGCCTGCACTGCCCTTTTTGCGACATAGACGGTCGATGCTCTGTTACGAAGCGATTTGGGTTCCCAATTTGCGGGAGCCTGCACTGCCCTTTTTGCGACATAGACGGTCGACGCTCTGTTACGAAGCGATTTGGGTTCCTAATTTGCGGGTGCCTGCACTGCCCTTTTTGCGACATAGACGGTCGACGCTCTGATCCGAAGCGATTTGGGTTCCCAATTTGCGGGAGCCTGCACTGCCCTTTTTGCGACATAGACGGTCGACGCTCTGATCCGGAGCGATTTGGGTTCCCAATTTGCGGGAGCCTGCACTGCCCTTTTTGCGACATAGACGGTCGATGCTCTGTTACAAAGCGATTTGGGTTCCCAATTTGCGGGAGCCTGCACTGCCCTTTTTGCGACATAGACGGTCGACGCTCTGTTACGAAGCGATTTGGGTTCCCAATTTGCGGGAGCCTGCACTGCCCTTTTTGCGACATAGACGGTCGACGCTCTGATCCGAAGCGATTTGGGTTCCCAATCTGCGGGAGCCTGCACTGCCCTTTTTGCGACATAGACGGTCGACGCTCTGTTACGAAGCGATTTGGGTTCCCAATTTGCGGGAGCCTGCACTGCCCTTTTTGCGATATAGACGGTCGACGCTCTGTTACGAAGCGATTTGGGTTCCTAATTTGCGGGAGCCTGCACTGCCCTTTTTGCGACATGGACGGTCGACGCTCTGTTACGAAGCGATTTGGGTTCCCAATTTGCGGGAGCCTGCACTGCCCTTTTTGCGACATAGACTGTCGACGCTCTGATCCGGAGCGATTTGGTATATGTGTCCCCGGCACGGAGTGTCGCTGGTCGACATTTCCCCGAGGCGGAGTGCCTGTGGTTGACGCAGAGGTCGATGTTGGAATTGGTTGGTTTGATTTGTTTGATTTGAGTTGACATCAGCATCGCTATACTGGAATATGGTACCAGGAGCGAATCATCATTTGTCATGAGAGAATTTTGGGATTGGTATTTTTGTCGGCATCTGCATTGCTGCACTGGAATAATGCCAGGAGCAACTCATCATTTGCCCCGGGAGGATTTGGATTTGGTTTTTTGGTTTTTTTTTCGTTTGGCATCTGCATTGCTGCACTGGAATAATGCCAGGAGCAACTCATCATGTGCCCCGAGAGAATTTGGATTTGGTTTGTTTGGCATCTGCATTGCTGCACTAGAATAATGCCAGGAGCAACTCATCATGTGCCCCGAAAGAATTTGGATTTGGTTCGTTTGGCATCTGCATTGCTGCACTGGAATAATGCCAGGAGCAACTCATCATGTGCCCCGAGAGGATTTGGATTGGGTTTGTTTGGCATCAGTATCGCTACACTGGGATATGGTACCAGGAGCGAATCATCAATTGCACCGAGAGGATTTGGGAATTGGTGGCTTAGGAGACATGTTTAGATCCCTATCACCTAAGGCTTTTCAATTTTATGGGCCGTGAGGGTCCCATAAAAGCATTTTCTCCCTACGGATCGTAAGGATCCCGCAGGTGTATTTTCTCCTTAGGAGTCGTGGGGACTCCTAAGTGTATTGCTCCTTTGTGAGTCGTAAAGATCTCACGCGGGAATTTTCTCCTCATAAAGTCGAGAGGACTTTGCGAGTGCATTTCATTTCTTCTTTTTTTTTACGAGTTTGCGCCCTTTCGGGTTTTCACAAACTCGCCGGCAGTTCTGCTGTTTTTACTCACGGAGCCCTTTCGGGTTTTCATCCGTGCCCATTTTGCTTGTGGAGATACCGTTCTTCTTTTTTGTTTTCCCTTTTTTTCCCCTTTTTTTCATTTTTTTTTTGGAATCTTCCCTGCCGGTGGGACTTTGAATGTGGTCTCGCCGGTAGGACTTAGGAGAGATTGGGATCGTTTTACGCCCGTGGATTGTATACGGTTTTGCAGGATGTATGATCCAGACCGTAGGGCCAAAAACATTTCGGGACTTTGTTGGCGTCTGCATCGCTACACTAGAATATGGTACCAGGTGCGACTCATCATTCGCCGCTTGGGGATTAGGAGTTGGAATTTGGTTGGCGTCTGCATCGCTGCACTGGAATGTAGTACCAGCAGCGACTCATCATTCGCCGCTTGGGGATTGGGATTTGGAATTTGGTTGGCGTCTGCATCGCTGCACTGGAATATAGTACCAGGAGCGACTCATCATTCGCCGTTGGGGATTGGAATTTGGAATTTGGTTAGCGTCTGCATCGCTGCACTGGAATATGGTACCAGGAGCGACTCATCATTCGCCACTTGGGGATTGGGATTTGGAATTTAGTTGGCGTCTGCATCGCTGCACTGGAATATGGTACCAGGAGCGACTCATCATTCGCCACTTGGGGATTGGGATTTGGAATTTAGTTGGCGTCTGCATCGCTGCACTGGAATATGGTACCAGGAGCGACTCATCATTCGCCACTTGGAGATTGGGGGGCGATGGCTTAGGAGACAGGTTTGGATCCCTATCACCTAAGACTTTTCAATTTTATGGGCCGTGAGGGTCCCATAAAAGCATTTTCTCCCTACGAGTCGTAAGAATCCCGCAGGTGTATTTTCTCCTTAAGAGTCGTGAGAACTCCCAAGTGTGTTTTTCCTTCGTGAGTCGTAAGGATCCCACGAAGGTTTGTTCTTCTCATGCATCGTAAGGACACATGAGTGGGTCTTCTTAATGGAGCATAATTCCAAAGGCGGAGACCAGCCGCGTAACTGGTGGTTGCGGTGGGGCATGGGTATGCTGAGAATTATTTGAGCCCGTGGATTGTATACGGTAGTCAATTTGGGGACTAACCGTAGGGCTGGAAGAATTTTGGAAATTTGAATTTTTGTTAGCGTTTGTATCGCTGCACTGGAATATGGTACCAGGAGCGACTCATCATCCGCTGTTTTTTTTTTTGTTTTTTTTGTTTTTGTTTTACCGCGATTGCTCTATCATTTCAGCTTTTCTTATCGCGAAGGTCGCAATTGCCTTACCATTTCGGCTTTTATTCGCGGTTGCCCCATCATTTCGGCTTTATTTTCATTTTTATTTTTACTCGCTGATTTTTATTGCGAGTTGCCCCATTATTTCGGATTTTCTTTATTTTTCTTTTATTTACACATTTTTTTATTTACATTTTTTTTACATTCCCAGTTTAACGACTTAGAGGTCGACTGTTTCCCAGTTTAACGACGTGGTGGTCCTCTTTGCTTATCCCAGCTCCTTGAACATTGATCTTGGCGGAGCTGTGTTGATGACCTAGCTCTGTGGCTTGCCGATACATCCGAGGATTGAGAGGTTTTTCCAAGCTTATATTGGTCCTCTGCCCAATCTTTGAAAACACAGCAGTCTTCAATAGTATGACTCAGCACTCTATGGTATGGGCAGTATATGGGATTGCCAGTCATATTCATTTCATGTGGCCTCTTTGGAATAGGCAGTTGCAGGCCATTGTTCAGGGCTTCCTCGAATATATCGCGGACCTCATCCCTCCTAAAGGAGTACACCTTCTTCCTTCTCTCCATCAGAGTAGGTGCCCTCACTGACGCCGGTCCCTGAGGCCGATCAATCTTTGGTTCGCCCTGCACATGTCTGGGAGGGTTAGGTTCCCGAAAGGTTTCGGTCTCCACTTGCATGAAATCGGCGGTCGTAGCTTGACTGTTTGCTAACACGTCTTTAGACAGTTCTATCTCTCCCGTCTTGTATTGCTTTTCGACCTAATCTTTGAAGACGAAGCAGTCCTCAATGGAATGACCTATCACCCTATGATAGGGGCAATATTTTGGGTCGTCGATCATATTCTCTTCTTGCGGTCTCTTTGATTCTGGCAGTTGTAGACCGTTTCTTAGGGCGTCCCTAAATATCTTGTGGACCTTTTCCCTCTTGAAGGAATAGACCTTTTCCAGCTTCTCTTTCAGAGGCGATTCCCCCCCGGCGTATGTATCGGAGGGACTGGAGGCTAATTGCGGCCGTTTTTCGCGAAGGCGCTCCGCTTTTAGATTTAAAGGGATATCAGTTGGCTGCTCCCGGGTACCAATCCCTGGCCCATGAGCCAAAATTTGATTCTGCTGTGATTGCAATCGGGCGACTTGGGTCGCGAGATCTACCACGACGTTTGCCAGCTCGTCGACTTTGGAATAGACCTCGGCCATCTTCTCATCCCTGTCCTGAAATTGCCTTTGAAGCCAATGGAATAATGCCTGTTCTGTAGTTCCGGTTATGACAACCGGGTAATCTTTATTGCCTGAGCTCCATTCCATAGGAACCACGGGATCCTTTGGCTTATCGGCCTGAGCGGGCTCTTCATCATTTAGATCGATCCGATGCTGGGTAGCGTCAACCGTATCATCACCATGGCTGTGAAGAAGAAGAGGGTTCGTTTCCTCATGTCCGGCCATGTAGACAGTGTGGATAACACATTCAGCCATTCTTTCATCACCGGCAGCTGGTTTCGCGGAGCGGTCCGGGCTTTGGAAATTCATAAATTTTAACATGGCCAGAGCCCTAGCCCTTTTGTTGGCTCTATATCTGAGCCGCTTCTGCCTCAGCTTCTTTGCCTTAAGCGCTTGGCAGGCTTCTGCTCTTTGGGAAGCCATTATGAGTTGATTAGCGGGGAGCTTAGAGAAGACACCCGATCGAGCAGTTGTCGGGGGTACCGCTGGAGCTTGCCCGAGATGCCCAGTTGCTTCGTTGACGTTGATGGCCATGCCCCCAGATGGAGCGATGGAGGGTCGTTTGGAAACGGATTTGTGCTTGGGCTGAGGTGCCCTCGCGACCACCACATTTGGTCTCCTGCCTCTCGAGACCGGTTTGTCCGCCACCGGGGCTTGAGGAGCTGGGATGGCGCCAACTGGCATGAACACAATAGAGCCGAATGGTAGCATCGGCTCCTCCCATTGTCGCCCGAGACTGGCCGGAAGGACCGTCCTGGAGTCTATCTTCATCGTGTAGGAGACAGGAGCTGAGTTCATCATCGAAGACATCGTCGAAAGGTGATTGCTTGAAAATCTGCATGAAAGAGCATTATTTTAGTATAAATATAGACATGTATATTGATTGAGTTCGCATGAACGTTTAACCCGAAATATGGGAGGAGAGATTGGTCCCACCGGGCGTGCCAGAATCTGTAGGGTGTTTTTCGTCACCCCATTGAGATGGGAATACGCGCGCGCTTGTCAGGCGTACTACAGATTCCCCCTGCCTAGGGTAGGCCGGGGTTTAATGATTGTGGGGATCCGAATCTCCGGCAGCCGCGGACTAAGCTGCCGTTAATTACCCTTCGCCTTTGGAGCGAGGGAACCTCCGATTGACGGGTTAAACTGGTCATGCGAACTCAATGTGCAGTATACGTGTGTTGTGTTTTGAGGGGGTTATGGATATATCGGGGGCCCCGCAAAGTTTTTTACGGGGGTCCCGCTACCCGGATAGCGGGCTGGGGGTCAAGAGGGCTAGCGGCCCCCTTGCGGGGTGCGGGGCAGCGCCCCGTTAGAAATTTTTTCTAACGGGGGAGGCATATTTAGTGTGGAGTGCATAGAGAAAAAAAAGGAAGGGAAGCGTCTTAAAGACGCGTGCGCAGCATGTGGGCGTATGGTGCCCGGGGTCACGTGCGCGCACGTGACCAATGGGCACTTTGGCGCCCCCAGGAGTCACGTGGGCACACGCGACCCATGGGCGCCATGGCGCCCCGGGGTCACATGGGCACACGTGATCGATGGGCACCTTGGCGCCCCGGGGTCACGTGGGCACACGTGACCGTTGGGCGTCTTGGCGCCCCAGGGGTCATGTGCGCACACGTGATCGATGGGCGTCTTGGCGTCCCGGGGTCACGTGCGCACACGTGACCGATGGGCGCCTTAGCGCCCCGGGGTCACGTGCGCACACGTGACCGATGGGCGCCTTAGCGCCCATAGGGGTCACGTGGACACACGTGACCGCGGGAAAAACCCGCAGAAAGGGAAGCCTAGCCCCTAGGCTGGGGAGTTGAACTCCCAAGGGAAGTTTCGGAGTTGAACTCCTAATCAGAAACAAATTTATGGAGTTAAACTCCAACAGAAATTAATTTATGGAGTTAAACTCCAGCAGATTTAGAAAGGAGTTAAACTCCTGGGGACTTATTGCTCTTCTTTTGAGTCTTGGGTCTGTCCAAAGTTAGATTTTTGGAGATGGGTCTCCTTCTTCTTGCTCTTGACCGGCGGGATCTTGGAGAAAAGGGGGTGAGACTTAAAAGTCTCCCCTTTTCGAGATCTGACTGGAGATCCGAGCTCCCCTTTGTAGGTTTTGAGGTGAAAAACTATTTATTTTTGAGAAAGGGAGAATTAAACTCTTGATTTAATTCAAAAGAAAGAAGAAGGTTTTTAGAACCTTGAAGAAGGAGGAAGAGGCACAAGCCCTAGTTTTTGGGGGAATGAAAAAGTCTTTATTTTATTCATCATCATGTTGCCTTATATAGGCTTACATATTTACATATAGCCCCTTGGGCTTTACAAAAATGGCATTTTAGCCATCCCATAGCTCATGTGCCATTTCATTTTTGCACATAAGCCATGGGCTTACAAAATATTGGCTTTATGCCCATTTTGTTTACATTCATGCATAAAAAATTACATAAAAATTATTTATGACATGATTTATATTTTGGCATGGAGGAGGCTGGCCGCGGGCTCGACTTGGGCATGGGCTCGCTTGACCCGGGCTTGGGCCCACCTGGCTTGGGGTTGACCTTGACTTTGGCTCGGTCAACCGGGGGTGCAAATTTTGACCCCAACAGTTAGTTTGACCATGGTTACATTATTCATCATATCATTTCTTTTCCTATTCATCACAAAAAGATAAAAACATTATTCATCTTCTTCTTCTTTGAGTTCTTCTTGAAAAAGCTTTCTTGCTTTGATAAAAGTGATGAATAAATATGAGAAAAAGATAAATAAAGAGAGCAAAAATCCTACTTCATCATCCTCATCTTCCCTTGCCATTTAGATGAGGGTGTTCACATCATTTCATGAGTGTTAGCTTGTGTTAAAGAAACTTCAAGGTAGATCATCTTAGTATCGAAGATCGGAAGCAAATGTTGCATCTTTCTCTTCGTGGAGCTTCTCGAGAGTCCGGAACCCGATGATCGCAGCGAAGGGACCACAACACGGAGCATATGAAGTGAAGGACCGGATCTACAAAGGTTGTAATCCCTCTCACTTAGTGTTAAGTTGTTAACACGTTAGTTTTCGCCTAATCTCTAGTTTAAAGATCCGTATTCGGGTTGTTCGGCACGGCTAAATTTTTAATCGGGTATGGTTGATGCCTCATAGACTCTTGTGCGCGTGCCTAGCAACCCTACAGAGGTTCGCCCGCACCTCCGTTGAGGGGGAAGCGGCGGCTAGTGCTTGGATCTTCGTGATGATCGCTCGCCATTGGATTGAGATCATAAAACGAGCTTTTGTTTTTTGTGGAATCAAGAGTTCCCACAGACGGCGCCGGCTGACGTGTGCGGAATCGCGTCGAGATGTTACCTTCCGTTGATCTGCTGATGGCGGTGATGGACGGCTGAGATTTGATCTGGAGGCTGGCTCCTGAAGCGCCTGGATTTCAATGGGTTTGAGGCTGTTGGCGCCAAGCTACCTGTAAGGAAGTCCCAGGGTGGTTGTACCACCGAGGACCCTCCGACGGTCAAGTTAGAGAGGAAATCCGAGCAGAGTAATGGCTTAGTGGAGTAAAAATGGCTTACTTGAACCGTATGGAAGAGGGGTTTATATAGCGGTGGCAGCAGGCAGGGCAGACGCGAGAATTACGCTCCCGACGTTACGCCCGCGTGATGAGCGGGATCTCCCATTAATGGCAAGACAGGCTTGTTAATGGGGGATCGTGATGACGTGGAACGTGGGATGTGGCCGGCGGATACCTCGCGCATGGCGAGATTCGCCGGATGGAGGTTGCGCCTGTGAGCAGTGCCGTTAGTCGGTCGATGAGACCGAGGAAGATGACCTCGGTGGGAGAGCTCACGGACGAGCGGGAGAGCCGAGATATCTTGGTTCTGCGGTAGCCCGGAGACGAGCTGTGAGGCCGAGGAGGCCAGTTGTGCAGGGGGCTCAGAAGTGAGCCAGCGTTGGTCGGTAGGACGGGCATATGAGTGGTCTGGTCGGCCACTGTAGGCCCTTCCTTGCATGCTCCCGGACACGTCATCTGCCACGTGTCATGATCTGGGAGATTGCCGATATCGAACATCATCAGGGTTAGAGTTTTCCGCAATGAGAGGCGATTTGGGCAGAGGGTTTTGGTGTTGACTTGGGGAGACGACGTTGTGATGATGACGGCAAAGGTGGTGACGACGATGGCGAAGCCGGCGACGAGAGGTGAATTGGGTTCTTTTAGATCGAGCGAGAGAACGACGATGACGACGGCAAAGGCGGTGACGATGATGGTGAAGCTGACAACGACGGGAGACGAATTGAATTTTCTGAGATCGAGTGAGAGAGAGAAAAAGAGAGCGAAATTTTTAACAGTTGTGAATAGTTGTGAATGGATGGAGCTATTTTCGTCCATCCATAAAATTATAATACTGAGCCCTTACTTGGTATTGAGGGTTTTAAACAAAGATTCATGATTAGAAAATACACATATTTTACTTTGGCGGTTTTCCCCACAACAATTTTATCTATTTTCTTTCAATACTCGGAACTTAGAATTGAACGTGAAAAACGAAATATTCAATTGATGGCTAGTGGTCTTAATTATTATGAAAATGATATTTTCATATAGTTACATGCTGTTATAAGTTAAATCATACAGATGCATTTCGTATTAGTTTTCATGTGTAACTTTGCAAAGAAAGCTATTTTGAAGCGACGCTTCACACTTGCACGTGTGGATTTGAGGCGTAGTTTGGCCCTAAATACCAAAGATACATATCTTAGCCATTTTCAATCCTTTGGAGCTACGCTCACGAACAATTCTTTCTTTATCCGTCTTTTTATAAAAGTGACAAGCATGTGAGACTCATACTAGCCCAAAATTTGTTTTATAGGATAAACAAACTGTCTTTTATATAAAAAGTTGGATGTGAACTTACTCGTTTTGTGGACAAACAAGATATTTTAAATTTCTAAGGTCAAAACCACTCATCTCATGCTTCTAACCTTTCATTCAAACCTTGCAGTGATAATTGTTTCCAAAGCGAGATGTCATCATCTCAACTTTCAAGTGTTGCGTAGGGTTGGGTCCGGGCCAAAAAAAAAAAAACACCATCCAACTCCAACTCAATGCCTTTTCTTTTGTTCCAAGTCTGATACACCTAAATATCACTTATCTAATCACCTTCTTCACGAAACCATTTGGTATGTGTGAACACATCACAATAAAGGATTTTACTTCTTATCGTTATGGGCCTCGTAATGCTATTTCTTGTCTCCCAACCTTAAAAACGTTTTGTTCTTAACAAGAAATTCTTCGGTAACCAGGCGCAACGCATTTGAGCAAAATAAAGAAAGAGACGGAACATTTCCGTCAAGATTTTATCTCTCTGTCTCTCGTGACTGGATGCATATACGTGACATCTGTAATAATTTTTTGTTCTTAACAATATTATTACTCAATCCATCCGAAACTGCACAGCCGTTTCAAAGCAAAGCTTTTCACGTTAGTCTGTACAGAAAAAAACAAACAGCTGGAAAACGACCAACCTACATGTATCCTGCACATAAAGAAGGGGTATAAACGGGTTTGTGAAACGGGCAAAATTTTAATTTTTTTTCCACATTTTGAGCCCAGACATCCCCTTTTGTGCTCACGGCCTCTGATTTAAGCCCCGCTTCACATAATTTCGATTCCAAATTCGGAAAACCCCTCAACTCAAAACAAATTCGTCTTCCCTTTTGCTCCCGATTCGTGGCGCCAGTTCAAAACCTACCGAATTCAACAAAAACCCTTCCTTTTTTTTTAATTTTCAACGTTCGTCTCTGATCTCCATCGCTCATCTCCTCTCTCTGAGATCGAAACTGATCTCGGTCTCGAGCAATGGCTGTCGATGATAACTCTGTGGCCATCGAGAACAGCAAGATCGAGGAGAAGAACGGCGTGGAATCTGCAGCTCGAGTCAAAGGACCGCGGATCTACGATCCAGAGAATGGGAAGAGCTGCCATCAGGTAAATTTCTCCTTTTTATGAGAATTAATCGATGCAGATCACACAGCCCTCGTTGCAAATCCCTATTTTTTCCCTCCCTCGGTTCGGTTGTTTAGCAGCATGATTTCTTGTGTTTTCCTTCTAACTTTGTTGTTTGTTTATGGATTAGCTTAGGCACCTATGTCTTTTTTTTTCTTCTTTTGCTTTGTTGAGGTCGCTTGGAAAAAAGGAGAGGATACTTCCACAAAATTCTTGATTGTGTTAGTTTTTCTACCTTAGTTTGCCAAAAGAGACTTCACAGTTATCACAAAACCCTAACTTTAATTTCTCT